>JARQOD010008411.1:0-35657 GCA_033576555.1 Oophaga sylvatica | reverse complement strand
CCCCATGGAGCTTGACTGCGCAATTGAATTAGTGCCAGGTAGTAAATTCCCTAAGGTCGCCTTTTTAACTTGTCTGTACCTGAACATGACGCTATGCGGTCTTATATCAAGGAATCATTGGAGAAGGGTCATATCAGACCATCCTCTTCACCCTTAGGTTGCCGGTTTTTTCTTTGTGGCCAAAAAAGATGGTTCATTAAGGCCGTGTATTGATTATCGTCTCTTGAACAATATTACTGTGAAATATCAATACCCGTTACCCTTGATTTCTGACCTGTTTTTCCAGGGTGAAAAACGCTACTTGGTTTACCAAGCTTGACCTCAGGGGGCGTATAACCTTATTCGCATTAAGCACGGGGATGAATGGAGACGGCATTTAACACCCCTGAAGGGCATTTTGAGTACCTTGTGATGCCTTTGGGCTCACTAATGCTCCTTCCGTCTTCCAGTCCTTCATGAATGACATTTTCAGGGATTTTGTGGACAAGTTTCTGATTGTTTTATTTGGATGATATCTTGATTTTTTCTAATGACTGGGACTCTCATGTGAAACATGTTCGAACTGTATTCCAGATTTTGAGAGAGAATGCTCTGTATGTGAAGGGATCAAAGTGTCTTTTTGGCGTACAGAAGATCTCATTTCTGGATTCATTTTGTCCCCATCTGTTATTGAAATGGACCCGGTCAAGGTTCAGGCCATCTGTGATTGGGTCCAACCTACTTCATTAAAGGCTCTTCAGATTTTTGGGTTTTGCCAATTTTTATCGTAAATTTTATTGGTAATTTCTCTGTTATTGTTAAACCATTAACTGATTTGACCAGAAAGGGTTCTGATGTGGTGAATTGGCCTCCTGAGGCAGTCTCTGCGTTTCAGGAACTTAAGCAGAGATTCACTTCTGCTCCTGTTCTACGGCAGCCTGATGTTTCTCTGCCATTTCAGGTGGAGGTTGATGCCCTCTGAAATTGGGGCAGGTGCCGTTTTGTCCCAAAAAGATCCAGAGACCTCTAAAAGTAACCCTTGTGCCTTTTTCTCTCGAAAATTTCTCCTACATGAACGTAATTAGACGTGGGTAATCGGGAGTTATTGGCCATGAAGTGGGCTTTTGAAAGTGGAGACATTGGCTGGAGGGAGCCAAACATCAGGTGGTGGTCCTTACGGACCATAAGAATCTGGTCTATCTGGAATCTGCCAAGCGACTCAATCCTAGACAGGCCAGGTGGGCCTTGTTTTTCACACGTTTTAATTTGTGGTTTCCTTTCTTCCTGGCACTAAGAATGTTAAGGCGGATGCCCTCTCGAGGAGTTTCCTTGCGGACTCTCCTGAGCTATCTGATCCCTCTGTTATTTTGAAGGAGGGTGTAGTTCTTTCCCGCCATCTCGCCCAATTTGAGACTTGCTCTGGAGGGTGTCAGGAGGATAGGCCCGAGCGCTGCCCTGTTGGAAATTGTTTGTCCCGGACCAATGGAAAAAGAGTGGATGTCTGAGATTCATTGTTCCGCATTGGCTGGGCATCCCGGAATTTTTTGGTACCAGAGACTTGGTTAGTCGGTCCTTTTGGTGGCCTACCTTGTCTCGCGATGTCAGGGAATTTGTGCAGTCCTGCGGGACTTGCTCTCGCTCCAAGCCTTGCTCTCGCTCTAGTGGTTTGTTGATGCCATTGCCTGTGCCCAAGAGACCATGGACCCATATCTCTATGGATTTCATTTCCGATCTTCCTGTTTCTCAGAGAATGACCACCATCTGGGTAATTTGTGATAGGTTTCCAAAATGATACATCTTGTGCCATTACCTAAGTTGCCTTCCTCCTCTGAATTGGTGCCGTTGTTCTTCAGCACGTGTTCGTTTACACGGCATTCCTGAGAACATTGTGTCTGACAGAGGAGTCCAGTTTGTTTCCAGATTTTGGAGGACTTTTTGTTCTAAACTGGGTGTTCAATTGTCTTTCTCCTCGGCATTTCATCCTCAGACCAATGGTCAAACTGAGAGAACAAACCAGACATTGGAGACTTATCTAAGATGCTTTGTGTCTGCTGATCAGGATGACTGGGTCTCTTTTTTGCCTTTGGCTGAGTTTGCTCTTAATAATAGGGCTAGCTCTGCCACTTTGATGTCTCCGTTTTTCTGTAATTCTGGGTTTCACCCTCGATTTTCTTCAGGACAGACGGAGGCTTCTGTCTGTCCAGGTGTTGACTCTGTTGTTGAGCGTATGCAGCAGATTTGGGACCAGGTAGTGGAGAGGTTGTCCCTCTCTCAGGAGAAGGCCCAGCGGTTTGCTAACCGGCATAGGACTGATGGTCCTCGGTTTAAAGTGGGGGACTTGGTCTGGTTGTCCTCAAAGAATATTCCTATGAGAGTAGCATCTCCTAAATTTAAGCCTAGGTTCATTGGACCTTATAAGATCATGGAGATTATTAATCCTGTTTCTTTTCGTTTGCTTCTTCCAGGGACATTTAAGATCCATAACGTGTTCCACAAGTCCTTGTTGAAGAGGTTTGTTGAGCCAGTGGTTCCTGCTGCTGTGCCTCCTGACCCTGTTTTGGTTGAGGGCAATCTGGAGTATGTGGTTGAGAAAATATTGGATTCTCGTTTTTCTAGACGAAGACTCCAGTATTTGGTTAAATGGAGAGGTTATGGTCAGGAAGATAATTCTTGGGTGTTTGCTTCGGACATCCATGCTAGGAGACTTATCCGTGCGTATCATAGAACTCATCCTGACCGACCTGGTTGCTCAAATGAGGGTTCGGTGACCCCCCTCAAGGGGGGGGTACTGTTGTGAATGGGTTTGAGATGAGTTCTGAACAGAGGCTCCCTCTGGTGGTTACAAGCGGTACTAGTGAGGATTGGGAATCAGGTGTTACTGATTGGTCTTATTTAAGGGAATCATTTTCCCATCAAGGTTGCCGGTGATCAATTGTTCTGGTCTGAATCCTTCTTTCCAGTTTCCCTTGTAGCCTGCTGTGTCGTGTCTGCATCTCCTGCTATCAGATAAGGCAATTTCTTATTTTGTGTTTTTGCTATATTTTTGCATTTTGTCCTGCACTTCTGTGGGGGCCTTCTGGGTCCCCTCCGGGGGCTTTTGCCCTCTCAGTTTAGTCCAGCCACTGTGTTTTGTACTTTTGCTTTTTGCAGTTTTTTCAGTGGCTGCTGTTTTTGTTACACCAGAGAACTAATTTAGGTGGTAGAGGTCGTGTGATCTCAGGTGATTTTGAAATTAGTGGAGTTGGTGTTTTTCAGGGTTTTCTGGGATTGCAGTAAGTACCCTTCCTATCCTTTTCTATTTAGATAGTTTGGGCCCCAGCGTTTGCTCATACTATTTTCTTTCTGTGTCAGTATTTCCTCTTGTCTAACCGCCATTACATGTTTGGGGGCTTTCTATTATCTTTGGGGTTCTGCTCCGGGGCAGATAGCTTTCCTATTTCTATCTTTAGGTGTAGTTAGTTTCTCAGGCTGTGACGAGGCGTCTAGGACCATCGTAGGAACGCTCCACGGCTGCCTCTAGTTGCGGTGGTTAGTCAGGGTACTGCAATCTAATAGATTCCAACTGCTCTGGTGTATTTCCTTTTTACCTGCACTCCTCAGCTACCGTAACATAACAGACTACTCTTGGTACCTAACAGGTAACCTTTCTTTCGTTGTACGTACTGACCTACGTGGTGTGGTGTCAGGTATAGTAACTTCAGGCCTATCTGTCCTGCGTGCTGGCAAACTGTAATACTGCCTTAACCTCTCTAGGGATCTGGCAAGCACACTTGTTGCTGACCGATGCGGTTCTGTTTCGCCAGGGGATTCTTCTACCTGAGACCCAACATCTGAAGGTTCCACATTTTGAGATTCCATTCTTTGAGATACTACTTCTGGAAGTGCTACAGGAGCAGGTTCTTCTTGAACTATTTCTTCTGCTGCGGCAACTGATTCAACTGGACGTTGAAGCGCTTCTTGTGGTTGGTAAAATTGAAGTACTGGAATAATCACAGCGTCTCCGATACAAGGCCAATCTGCAGGAAAATCTCCTAGGTCCGTGTGTATGACTTCACCTGGTTTCTCTTTTTCCATAACAAGTTCTTCCTCGTGAAGTTTTAACATGTCTGGACACAGTTTTAGGTGGTCTCTGGATACCGTGGCGGTCGTCTTTCCTCCATCTTTGCTAATGGTACAGGTTTTCCTGTTGTCAAATTTGGAATTTTGCACAACATATGGCTCTTGTTCCCACTGATCGTCCAATTTGTGCATTCTTCTTTTTCTTTTTAACACAATTTCTCCAGGCATAAAAGGTTTAGCTGGCGCACTTTTGTTGTAGTTCTGCTCTTGCTTTTCCCTTACTTTATTGAGACTATCTTCCACACAGGCTTGTACTCTCCTGTACTGTTCCTGTCTGTTTGTGTCCCAATCTTCAGTAGTAACGTCAGCTTCTGGTTCTACAACACCAAGTTCCAAATCCATGGGCAGCTTTCCTGGTCTTGCTCGCATAAGGTAGGCTGGAGTGCAGTTGGTGGAACTCACCGGTATGTGATTGTACAGATCTACCAGGTCAGGTAGTAGGTCTGGCCACCTATTCCTCTCCTCAGGTGGTACCGTCTTCAGCAGATCAATGACTATGTGATTCATCTTCTCACAGAGACCATTGGTTTGGGGGTGGCACGGTGTGGTTCTTATCTTCTTACACCCGTACAAGTGACAGAATTCCTTAAACAGTTCGGCTTCAAATGCAGGACCCTGATCAGTTAACACTTGCTCTGGATATCCATGGGGTCTGCAGAAATACGCCTGAAACGTCTTTGCTGCTGTTTCAGCTGTCAGATCTTTGACAGGGGCGACTACCAGGAACCTGGAGTAGTGATCCACCATTGTCAGGGCATATGAGTATCCTGACCTGCTGGGTGACAACTTGACATGGTCCAAGGCCACGATCTCCAAGGGACGAGTCGTCTTGATGGGCTGCAGGGGTGCTTTCTGGCTACTGTAGTCTTTTCTTCGGAGGCTACAGGACGCACAGTTTTTACACCATTTCTCGATGGAACTTCGCATTCCCACCCAGTAGAAACGACACTTCAGCAGGGTTTCCAGCTTCTTCCAGCCAAAGTGCCCCGCTCGATCATGGTAGGCTTCCAACACCATCTGGATGTCTGTTCTTGGCACTACTATCTCATGGTTCTGGGGTTGACGTACCTTCGGCACAGCTTCTCTCGGTAGATAAACAGCCGGCTTCTCTCATTCCACAGCTGCTTTGCTTGTTGAGACGCATCCTTCTCCAAGGAGGAACCTTCCTGAGTTATCAGTTCCTTGATGTGGCTGACAACCGGGTCACTGTTCTGGGTCTCCTTCCAGCTGTGGTGAGGTAAAGGGTTTAACGTCTTACCACGCTGCCTCCTGTAGGCTCGTTGCTCGTGGATCATCCCATTTCTGTGGAATGCAGGTAGCTCAATCTCTTCTAAGTCATCCGATTCCTCTTCCGTGTTGGATTCATGCGGCATTCTGGACAAGGCATCAGCGTTGGCGTTCTTACGGCCCCCTGTACTTGATGGTAAATTGATAGTTCGACAGCCGAGCCATCCAACGTTGCTCCATGGCTCCCAGCTTGGCTGTTTCAAGATGTGTCAAGGGGTTATTGTCTGTGTAAGCAGTGAACTTGCTGGAGGCTAGGTAATGCTTGAATCTTTCTGTAATGGCCCAGACCAGCGCCAGGAACTCCAACTTAAAACTGCTATAGTTCTCTGGGTTTCTCTCGGTCGGCCGGAGCTTCCTGCTTGCATATGCGATGACTTTTTCTTGGCCATTTTGCTTCTGACTGAGGACAGCTCCCAATCCTTCATTGCTGGCATCAGTATACAGCAGGAACGGCTGGCTGTAGTCAGGATAGGCTAAGATCTCATTGCCTGTCAGGATCTCCTTCATCTCTTTGAACGCCTCAGCTTGTTCTTTACCCCAATGGAATGGAGGATTTCTGCTCTTGAGGGGTTGTCCTACCAGGAGGTCCTGCAGAGGCGCTGCTTTCTTGGTGTAGTCCTTTACAAACCTCCAGTAGTAACCTGTCAGTCCCAGGAACTGGCGCACCTCCTTGAAATTCCTTGGTTCTGGCCATTTCTGGATGGCAGTGACCTTCTCGGGGTCCGGCGCTACTCCTTCTGAGCTGACAATATGTCCCAAGTACTGTACCTTTTGTTTGAGCAGATGGCACTTTGAAGGCTTCAGTTTCATCCCGTACTTGGACAGTGACTCGAATACCTCTGCCAGGTGCTTCAGATGATCCTCATACGTCTTGGAGTACACAATTACGTCGTCCAGGTACAGCAACACGGTTTCAAAGTTGAGATGTCCCAGGCAGCTCTCCATCACTCTCTGGAATGTTCCCGGGGCACTGCTGAGTCCAAACGGCATTCTGTCAAACTCACAGAGTCCCATTGGGGTGGTGAAAGCTGTCTTCTCCCGATCCTCCTCAGCCACAGCTACTTGCCAGTACCCACTAGTGAGGTCGAGGGTGGAAAAGTAGTTAGCAGTTTTTAAGGCAGCTAAGGATTCCTCAATGCGTGGTAAAGGGTATGCATCTTTATGTGTTATGCGATTTCCTTGTCTGTAATCTACACACATTCTCATGCTTCCATCCTTTTTCTTAACTAGGACTAGAGGTGCTGCCCAGGGACTACAACTATCCCTTATAACCCCTGCTTCCTTCATGTCACGCAACATTTCCTTGGCTTTCTGGTAGTGTGCTGGAGGTATAGGCCTGTATCGCTCTTTGATAGGAGGATGGCTGCCTGTAGGGATGTGATGTTGTACTCCCTTAATGGTCCCAAAGTCAAGTGGGTGTTTGCTAAATACCTGTGCGTACTCCTGTACCACCCGTAGTAATCCCTGTTTCTGGTGGGCTGGAGTGGTGTCTGTCCCGACATGGAGCTGCTGACACCAATCCTCCACCTGGGTTGCTGGGTCATTATCCTCCGCTGGTTGGCGGGAGGCTAAGGACTCTGTCGTGAGAATGGAGTTGTTATCTACGGTATGTAATTTAGCAACAGTGGCATAACGTGGTAAATTTACTTCATCTTCTCCCCAGTTGAGAAGACGTACTGGTACTCTCCCATTTCGCACTTCTACTACCCCTCTAGCAGTCAAGAGTGTAGGTCTGTGCTCTGAACAATGGGGCTCTACTACTGCTTGGTAGTTCTGTCCTCTCAGACCTATTGCTGCTCTACACCATATAAGCATTTCACTCATTGGGGGTATCACAATGGGGTTCGGGTCTGTCACCCGTACATTACCAATTTCACCATCTGTCAGCTTCGCTTGCTGCTGGCACATCAGGGCCCGGATCTCCCTCTGGATCACTCCCTTTTGCTTTTGCTTGGCAACTTCAGCGAGCTGTTGGAGCAAAAACACAACTTCTCCCAGATATTTACTAATAATGTTTGTACCTAAAACCACATTTAAGCCATTTTCCTCATTTACAGTCTTTACTACTAAGAGTCCCTGGTCCTTCAGCTCCACTCTGCCCACCTTTACGTCCACGTTTTTGGCTCCTAGTATATCAACAGGGAGACCATTAGAGGCGTACA
Organism: Oophaga sylvatica; assembly: GCA_033576555.1. Lineage (NCBI taxonomy): Eukaryota > Metazoa > Chordata > Amphibia > Anura > Dendrobatidae > Oophaga > Oophaga sylvatica. The sequence continues at coordinate 28,110 of JARQOD010008411.1, read as the reverse complement.
CAGCAAAGTCAGGGCTCGGGGGCTGGAGACTGTCCATGGACCAAAACTTATTATAAAGGACATCAGGTATGATGGTCACCTGAGATCCAGTGTCCAGCAGGGAAGGGATTGCGATCCCGTCCAGGATGATGGACAGGTAGGGTCTTCCTCCTACAAACCTGTGGTTCCAGTCTGAGGGGCCTGATGAGTCTATTCCTGGGTGTTGGCCCTCGGACCCAGGAACTGCTCGTTTAAAGGACACTGTTGGGCTAGATGACCTTTTCCGTTGCAACGGTAGCAGATGATCTCTCGGCGAGGATGGTGCTGATCAGGGGTTGCTCCTGGGGGTGGCGTTGTCCTCCTCCGGTGGGGCGACATCCTCCTTTTCCTCCGGTTCATCCAAGGGACATCCTCTGGGCAGTCGGCTAGCAGGATCCTTCCTCCTTCTTCCTTCCGCAGTTGCAGGGCACTCATTACAGCGGCCAGGTTTTTAGTCAGCTGGCGCACTTCTGAGCGCAGACAATCCAACTCAGTAGGGGGCACCACCTGCGTTTTGGCTTCCGCCACCAGCGGGGAAAAGGTGGATGCTGTCGGCTTTAGAGTGGCTTCACCCGGGTGACACTGGGTTGCCACCTCAGGCTTTTCCAGGGGTCGCAGTCCTTTTATAGCCATATCTTTTAGGGCATCAAAGGTAGCGTCAGGATGATCCAAGGACCACCAGTGCACAGTCCTGCTTTCAGCTTGGGACCTCAGTCCCCGTACAAATTGTTCCTTCAACATTTTGCTTTCATTAACGGCACTTATAGGGTTAACCTGTTTGAGAGCTAGCAGGGCCCCCTGTAGTCGGCAGGCGTAGTCCCTAATACTGTCATCTGGTCTCTGGGAGCATTGTTAAAAGGTCATCCGGAGATCTGTTGTAGGATGGTCCTCAAAAATAGTCTGTAGCTTTAAGAAAATTGAAAGCACTGATTCCTGGTCTGCAGCTGTCCAAGTCTCTACTTCTCTTTCTGCAGCCCCAGTCAATTGTCCTAATACTACTGCAGCTCTTTGCTTCTCTGTCATAGGGTACATGTCCATTATGCTGCATATTTTGCGCTTGAACCCTGACAGGGTATCCGGCTTACCGCTATACTGAGGGAGCCACTTTGCTCCTGGCATGTATGGGAGCGTCAGCGGTATTATCGGGGCCACCGGACCTGGTGAGGGGCCAGCGTTTCCATCCTGCGCTGCAGCGCCGGCGGGTATGTCACTGGAGCGGTCGCTCTGGGCCGCGCTGTCAGCTTGTGGCTGCGACATGTCTGTTCCCCCCCCCTAGTTAAGTGTGGCCTACCTTCTCCTGAAGGCTGCAGCTCTGCCAGGCACAGCGATGGGGAAGGACCTGCGTCGCCGGCACTCTGAAGCTCTCCACAGGACCTGCCGCCGCGTCAGCGTTGGGGGCGTGTCCGGGACTCCGCGCGCTTTCTGCAGGTACGCCCCTTCTCTTTGCGCTGTAGCGCTGTACTTTGGCGGGCAATGGCGGACAATTGGCGCCAAAAATCACAAAACAGCAACACAGTCTTTATGCACAAAACAGTCCAATCTAGGCACACAGGACTCACATCCAGTAAGATTCGTATCCTGTTCGTGACGACAAATTAGATGAGTCGCACAACACCAGGGTTATGGGGTACTCGGCACCGAGCCCGTTGAAGTCTATGGGGAATGTCACAAGTAGCACAGCTCGGTCCGTTGCCCTGGGCGCTCATACAAAGGGGGATATTTACAGGGGATTTTAGGAATTGTTCGTGACGCCACCTGTGGTTTCTGATCAAGGTGACCAGCGCTGCAGGGTAAATCTTCTGAGGGGATGTTCTGGGCAGCAAGGTGTTAAGTCTTCCACAGGTAAGACTGGATCCCTCAAAGTATATGGCGATGCAGGGGTGCAAGTAATAAGGCAGTCACACACAAATCAGTCTCTTTCCATACCTTTACTGGTGATGGTTGCAGGTATGTCCCGGGAAGCTGCTCAGGGTGGAGAATGCACATCCAGGTAATCACTGTGTAGGTTTAAGGCCTCCTTATGTCTTAATGTGTGAGTTTCCAACCTGCATGAGCTAAGTTTAACTCCTTCTCCTTTCTACGCCCGGCTGATCTTGTGATGAGGCCTTTGTGTGGACAGAACAGTGTCTCTATGGCGGTACCTGCCAGACCCCTGTCTTCCTAACCTCGGTTACGTATCAGCACTGAAGGGCCCCTCTGCGACCTGAAGTCCAGCAGGGATTCCGGTTTTCTCCCACTAGCCGTGAAGGTTCTAGCAAGCTTCGGACCCGGTGTCCGGTTGTATAGAGTGGAGGCAGCTATCGTTGCTATATCCCTCGGTCACTCTTTCCCTTTTGTCCACTCGCCTGTCGTCCTACACACACCTGAATATGAGCACAGGCAGCAGTAGATGTCAGCTTCTCCTGAGGTAACTCCATACCGAGATGTCGTGTCTGCTTCTCCTGAGGTAACGCCAACGACTCCTAACTTTTAGCTAGATTGTCTTTATCTCACTGCTGTCCCAAGGGCTCCCTCTGGTGGAACCAGGAAAAATGTCAAGTGTTGTGTGCTTATCAGATATTTGTGATTACCTTTCTGTGCATTCTCCAGGGAACATGTGTACCAAGCACAGCTGGGCCACACAATGTGTTATCTCAAAGCACGTCGTTCACATCAGCCAGAAGCTGGAAGTTCTGCAGCACTGCCTCAACAAAATGGCAACAGGCTCTGCTGAAGCTGATTTGTCTAGGAGACAAACCGCACTCTGTGGCAGAATTATTGAAAGGTATAACAAACCTGACAGATCTGTGGCTCTTGCCACTGAACAGACATTGTCGTGTGTGATAATAGCCATAACCTGGTGGAGGCTATGAAGCTTGGCAAGCTCACCCAAGTGCCATGCTCAACTTGGTAGTTCAGCAGTTTCTGAAAACCTCCCCAGATTTTCCAGAGCTTCTGGTCAAGGTACGCCACATCAGCGCCCATCTATGCGAGTCAGCTACAGCTGCTGCCACTCTGGCAGTGCTGCAGCAGCGCATGCAAGTGCCAGCTCAGCAACTGGTGTGCAACATTACCAAGTGCTGGAATTCCACACTGCACATGCAGGCAATGCTTTTTAAGCAGCAGAGACCAGTTGTGAAATAACAACTCCAATACCCCCATCCTTATTCTCATCAGCCTCCGCAAGTAGAAACAGAAAAGTGGGCATGGATGTCTGACATTTGTGTGGTTCTCCAAGACTTTGAGTACTCCAAAAGATGATGAGCGGTGATGATGCCATAATCAGTGCAATGATCCCACTTCTGTGCCTACTTAAACAGTCGCTGCTGACTACTGTAGGTCTACTAAAATGGTACTATACTAGAAGGCAATTGAGGAAAATCATTTTAAAAACTTCCATCAGACCATGCTAGCGGCAGGGGGAAGCTTTCCTGCCCAGTCTAAGAGGAGAGGCGAGGGAAACACACAGCAGGTGGAAGGGGTACACTGTCAAAGGCCTGTACCAATTTCATGACACCCTCCCAGTGTCCGGGCCCTGATAACTCAGTGTTTTTGATAAGGAGGGAAAAGTCTGTAAAGATGGTCAAGAAATACCTGGCCAACAAAACCAGCATACTCCCTAATTCCTCTGTGACCTTCAACTATTGGGTCTGAAAGCTGGACACCTGGCATGAGCTGCCCCTCTACGTGTTAGATGTGTTGTGCTGCCCTGCCGTTATCGTCTTGTCTGAATGGATTTTTAGTGACGCAGTGGTGGTCATAACAAACAGACACTTTCAGAAAATGCTGACAGACTCACGCTAATAAAAATGAACAAAGCCTGGATTAGCCTCGACTTTTCCACACCACCAGATGACAGCAGCACATAAAGTGTTTTTAATCTTCAATATTTGAATGAGGCCCTCCAGTTGTTGCCTTCAATGGTGTATGGATTATCGTCCTTATAATTTTTTTCTGGCTTTGCACTATGTGCAGAGCCTTTATGCGTGTAGAATTACCACAATTACACTTTCTTAAATTTTTTTCAAGGCACTCCAGTTGGTGCCTTCAAGTATGCATGTGTCACCGGGTTACCGCGACAATGTGGAGACAGAAGATCGCAGCGTCTGATTGTCCTACTCCGGCACTGAGAAGAAGCACTTCTCCTTCATTTTAAATGTGTTTATTTCTTCTGGCAGAACAGTTGTTAATGAGCCATGTTGGAAATCCCTGTGCTCACAGCTGAGCTCGGTTAGCCACTCCTTTCCCCTTCATAATCTTGGCTCTGTTACAAATCCTTGTCAGAGCAAGCATTTGCTGCATGGCTAATGGAGGGAGAGGAGTTCATATGAGAAGGAGAGTTGGATGACTTACCGTATTTTTTGGACCATAAGACGCACTTTTTCCCCCAAAATTTGGGGGAAAATGGGGGTGTGCCTTATGGTCCCAACATACCAAAAAATCCGGTGGCTGGCGGCGGTCCCGGTGGCGGCGGCAGCCTTCCTGTGGTGTCTGGCCAGCAGCGGGGCTCTGTGCTGCGTGGGGGGCTCCGCCGGCATTTCCTCTTAGCCAGGCAGCCCCCGCAGCTCCGCTGCTGCGGCCTCCTGATACATGGCCGCCAGCGGCCTCCGGTGGCGGTCCCGACGAAGTCTTCCGTGCGGTGGTTCCGGGGCAGCAGCCGGCTCTGTGCTGCAGGGGGACTCCGCCGGCATTTCGGTCTTAGCCGGAAAGCCCCCCGCAGCTCCGCTCCCTCCTGCATCTCGGTGGCGTCCTCAAACATGGCCGCCAGGGGACTCCGGTAAGATGGCCGCCGAATCTCATTCAAGTCTCGGCAACGAGATCTCTTCTCCCGAGATCTTGCCCTGCAGCACAGAGCCGGCTGCTGCCCCGGAACCACCGCACGGAAGACTTCGTCGGGACTGCCACCGGAGGCCGCTGGCGGCCATGTATCAGGAGGCCGCAGCAGCGGAGCTGCGGGGGGCTGTCCGGCTAAGAGGGAAATGCCGGCGGAGCCCCCCACGCAGCACAGAGCCCCGCTGCTGGCCAGACACCACAGAGCACAGGAGGCTGCATTGGGACCACCGCTATGGGATGTGAGTACCATATATTGCACAGCGACCCCACAGAGCACAGCCACCCCACAGAGCATAGCCACCCCACACAGCACAGCCACCCCACACAGCACAGCCACCCCACAGAGCACCCCTGCAACACAGAGCACTTCGGACTGTAAGACGGACCCCCATTTGACACATTATTTTTTTTCCCTGTTTTCCTTCTGAAAATTTGGGGTGCGTCTTATCGTCCGGTGCGTCTTATAGTCCGAAAAATACGGTATCTATGACTGTTGTTGGGTTTCTATGCGTGGTATTTCCCTATCCTCCTCTATTTTGGATTATTCCCCTACCTCCACATCCCAGTGCATTCCTCTGTTATATGTGAGTGAATATTTTATCTGCTTGGAGTTTTCTGCTAACCCTTGTTTGTGTTGCCTTCTTTGTCCGGTTGGTGTACTACGGTGCACCGTAGCGCCCCTCTTCCCTGGGTAGGAAAAGAGAACAGACGGAGGGCTAACTCAGGAAATAAGGCAAGGGTGGAGGTCCCGGCATCTTCACCTTCAGAAATATTTCGGGGAGTAGGGCAAGCTAGGGAGCCCCCTAGCGTTAAGGACAGGGAAGGAGCCCGTCGTCCTGGGTTTCATGACAGCTGTGTCATGACAGTATGGATGAGCCTGCTTGTAATTTTAGGCAGACTTTGCACTGTGTGCAGAGATTTTATGAGTGTAAGAGTACCACAACTACACTTTGTTCACAAAATTTGAATGAGGTGCTATCATAGGTGCCTTGAAGGGTGTATGGATGACCCTGCTTGTAATTTTTGGCAGGCTTTGCACTGTGTGCGGAGCTTTTCTGAGTACATGAGTGTAGGAGTACCACTACATGACAATTTGAACAGAATATGTATGAGGCCCTCCTTTATGTCTAATAAAGGGTGTACAGTGGGGAAAAAAAGTATTTAGTCAGTCACCAATTGTGCAAGTTCTCCCACTTAAATAGATGAGAGAGGCCTGTAATTGACATCATAGGTAGACCACAACTATGAGAGTCAAAATGAGAAAACAAATCCAGAAAATCACCTTGTCTGATTTGGCAAGATTTATTTTGCAAATTATGGTGGAAAATAAGTATTTGGTCATTAACAAAAGTTCATCTCAAAATTTTGTTATATATCCTTTGTTGACAATGACAAAGGTCCAACGTTTTCTGCAAGTCTTCACAAGGTTGGCACACACCATTGGTGGTATGTTGGCCCATTCCTCCATGTAGATCTCCTCTAGAGCAGTGATGTTTTGGGCCTGTCACTGAGCTACATGAACTTTCAAATTGCTCCAAAGGTTTTCTATTGGGTTGAGATCTGGAGACTGGCTAATAACTTTGGATAAGTGCTTATCCAAATAGCTATAGCACTTCCCGAATAGCTGCCTCGGGAACCTGGATACCTGGAGCGATCCTGATAAGCAGCTGTTCGGCGCCGCAGCTGCATGTGTCACGGCTGTGTGACAGTCACAACACATGCATGGAGAGCCTGTATGTTGTGACTGTGTTTTAGTCCTTGTAATGTGAGATCTCATCTCCCGAGATCTTGGTGCCGAGATCTCCATCTGTGCATGCACCGCCCCTGGCAGCCATTTTCCCAGAGTCCACCGCATAGGAAACCAACTGCAGGGGCTCTGGCCTTTCACAAAATGTTGGCAGAGCCCCCGAAGCACGGACATCTGCAGCACGGAACACCCGAAGCGGCACACCGCACATCCCGGAGAGCCCCCGCACCAGGGAACACCCGCAGCACCGAACACCCGAGGCGGTGCGCCACACATCCGAACACGCCCTCGATCCCAGCCTGCGGCCTGCAGCATCACCCCACTCCTGCCTCCTCCAGCAGCGACCCTGGGATCCCGCTTCACCGCAGCCACCACCCTCGGTAAGCAACAAGACGCATGGATTATAAGAAGCACCAACATTTTATTTAAAAAAAAAAAATTCCTATTTTTCACCTCAAAGTTTGGGGTGCGTCTTATAATCCGGAGCGTTTTATAATCTGCAAAATACGATAATCAACTTTCTGGCCTTCTTCCCAGAATTACGGGTGTATGCATAATAGATCCGGTACTCCGGAACCTAATTTCTGGGAAAGAAAGAATTGTTATATTATCCAAAAATAGCGTGTTAGAGCAGAAATTCATTTTTACTGTCAGCATGACATTACAGTGATGAAGTCAACAAAAATAAAGATATTGTTTGGTCAAAAACAGCAAAATCAAACTCTAAATTACAAAGAAAAAATTGATTAAAAAAAACAGCCTAAAACGATGTTTTCCAACTTGGGTTTCTCGAATTTGATTATGATTTCCTCGAAAGATAGAAAAAGAAAGAGCCACTATTACAGTATTGGAGGGTAGTTGTTACCAGGTAACATTGTAACATTTTATTGTAAAAATATACCCACCTTTCAGTGATAAAAGTTTAACAACAAAATTAAAAAATGTCAAAAAATAAAAATTTAGATACAGGATGTTATGTAGTTGAGATTATTCCCAAGTAGTATCTTTGCTCGCTATTCATGTAATTTTAATTTTCAGAAAAGATAAGAGTGTATTATCATGTATTATTTTTTAGGGGTGTAGCTCATGGAGGTGAGCGGATCTGGCGAGATTATTCGGATTTGCCAAATCGCATGGATTTTGTAGAGAAGTTAAATTCACAATGAAGTTATTCTCCAATAATTATTGCAATAAACGTAAGATGTAAAAAACAAGCAAAAAAACCCCAATGAACACTCACCTCACCCTGCTCATTGTCTGTGTCTCGGCAGCTCTTATTACCACCTCTTCCCACTAGACTTGGACTTTCAATGCCACAACCTTACGACATGTAGAGCCCAGTTGTGGCTGAAGTTACTGCCTAGCATGAAGAGGTCTGAGCTTTCTGCGCACACGGTAAGAAGAGCCACCGGAGACGACAGAGGTGAGCGGTGACGTATTAGATTTTTTTTTTAACCTTTATAAAAAAAAAATAATGGTTCTGCAATGTGGCACCCAGTGACATAAAATCCATATTCTGTAGAATGTAGACTTTTGTAAATTTGTCTAGCATTCAATTCCACTCAAGTAAAGTTGCCAAATTTTAGTATTTGGTATTTTGTGTTGTGTTTCTGTACCTTGAAAAACATTTTCTTAAACTGCCCACACTTTATGCCTACAGTTACTACTGCAGTGAACTGTCACCAGGGTGTCACGCCAACCCGGGAGATCTGGGGGTAGAAGATCACTGCATATTGTGAATCGCAGATCTTCCATTTAGCCTGTGTGTTTGGATCCCATATTAAATTAATTTGGTTTCCTTTGGTGCTGAAGAGGTTAACAACCCTTTCCATGCTGGTCAGAAACTTGCAGCTCCATTTTCATCTGTTTCTGATAGGGTTATTAACTCTTCCTATAAAATCTGGCCAGACCCTCTCTGCCTTTCCAGTGAAAGCTCAGCTTCCTTGCTCTTAGGAGAGCTGTGCTGAATAGGAGTTTGTTGCTGTTGGAGATTCGTCTTCCTGTCCTGTGTACTTAAGATAAGTATTTTGGAGAGAAGTTATTGTAGAGGTGTCCTGTTGTACATGTGTGTTTATCTCCTGGTCCCTGTTCCGTTTAGTTTATTCCTCCCTGTCCCCATCCTTTCCCTGTCCCCATCCTCCTTCCTATTGTTGGTTGGTGCTTTGTGTGATATCTCTGTTTCGTCTTCTGTGTCTTGTTCACATTACATTTTTGTCCCAAGCTCTATGTGGTTGGGGAAGGGACAGACCAGGGATTATAAGGAACATAGTGAGGTCGAAGACTCAGGCCTCTCTACCATCAAGAGTACGCCCGGGACAGAGATAATTAGGGTCCTATTTCCAGGGACCATTAGAGGCCCCCGTCCCCTAAGAACGTCAGAGCATGACAGCAATACACTGACCTCTCTTTTTTTCTTCAGGTCATTTGCCAGCTTTGCTTCATAGTCTTGGACATGATGAGCGGAGTCATCTCATTATCAAAATAGTATAAGTTAACAACAATGGAAGCTTAGAAAGAGCGAGATGGGAAAGGTGTCTAGGCCGCTGCATGCTCAGATTCAGATCTCGTCTCAAGATCTCTGGAGACGAGATCTGAAACTGAGCATGCACCGTCCTCAGCGGCCATTTTTCCAGAAGCCACTGCATCGCAGCAATGGAGCTGCCGGGGCCTCTGGGGTTTGAGGAAATGTAGGCAGAGCCCCGACTCTGCACAAAGAGCCACCGCTGTCGTCCCCCAGCACAGAGCTCCCACACTGCACAAAGAGGAGCAGCCGCCGCCCCCAAGCACAGAGACTCGCAGGGAGCACCGCTGATACAATGAGGTATCCAACACCTTCCCTCTGAGACGCCCCCTCCCTTCGCCATCGGGACCACTCCCCCCACCATATGCAGTTTGGTCCGGACCCGGCGTATAAGACGACCCCCGACCACTTTTAAGAAGATTTTATATTTTGACTGGAAAAGTTGGGGGGTCGTCTTATACGCCGGAAAATACGGAATATTCTTGTACATAGGGTGTTATGAATGTGCTAGAGATGGTTTCTGAGCAGAGGCTCCCTCTGGTGGTTACAGACAGTACTGAACCTTTCAGCGAGGAGTGGCAATCTGGAATCACGGACTGGTCTGATATAAGGGAGGTTCCCTCCCATGATGGTTGCCGGTGAACAATTGTTCTTGTCTCAATTGTGGTTCCTGGTTCATTTGGAAGTTTGCTGGAGTCTTGTCTGTATCTCCTGCTTTCAGATAAGATATTTTTTGCTTTTCTTTTTGTGCTTGCTTTTTGCATTGTTTTCTGTACTTTTGTGGAGGTCAGCCAGGTCCCCTCCTGGGGCCTGAGCTCCTCACAGTTTTTCTGCAGCCACTGATATTTGCTCATTTGCTTTTTCCTATTTTCAGCGGCTGCGGCTTGGTTTTTGTTCACACTGAGATCTGATTTAGTGGGAGGCGAGATCATGTGATCTCAGTATTTTTGTAATCAGAATTGTTGGATTTTTGTAGGGTTTTCTGCGTTGCAGAAAGTAATCTCTCCTGTCCTATCCTATTTAGTCAGCTTGTGGCCCCAGCATTTGCTCAGTCTATTTTCTGCCTATGTTTGTATTTTCATCTTGTCTAACCGCCATTATATGTTTGGGGGCTTCCTATTTTCTTTGGGGATTTGCTCCGGGGCAGATAGCTTTCATCTTTCTGCCTTTAGGTGTAGTTATCTCTCAGGCTGTGACGAGGCATCTAGGATCAACGTAGCAACTCTAGTTGTGTCGTTAGTTTAGGAATCTGCAACCCATCAGTTACCACCATCTCAGGTGTTCGGCTGCCCTGCTGTTGTTCCTGTCCTCCTCAGCTACCGAAAAATAACAATAGGGGCAGTATTATAGTAGTTATATTCTTGTACATAGGAGCAGTATTATAGTAGTTATTTCTTGCACATAGGTGGCAGTATTATAGTAGTTATATTCTTGTAAATAGGGGCAGTATTATAGTAGTTATATTCTTGTACATAGGAGCAGTATTATAGTAGTTATATTCTTGTACATAGGAGCAGTATTATAGTAGTTATATTCTTGTACATAAAAGACAGTATTATATTATATTCTTGTACATAGGGTCAGTATTATAGTAGTTATATTCTTGTACATAGGGGCAGTATTATAGTAGTTATATTCTTTTATATAGGGGCAGTATTATAGTAGTTATATTCTTGTACATAGGGGCAGTATTATAGCAGTTATATTCTTGTACATAGGAGCAGTGTTATAGTAGTTATATTCTTGTACATAGAAGCAGTATTATAGTAGTTACATTCTTGTACATAGGAGCAGTATTATAGTAGTTATATTCTTGTACATATGAGCAGTATTGTAGTAGTTATATTCTTGTACATTGGGGCAGTATTATAGTAGTTATATTCTTGTACATAGGAGCAGTATTATAGTAGTTATATTCTTGTATATAGGGGCAGTATTATAGTAGTTATATTCTTGTACATAGGAGCAGTATTATAGTAGTTATATTCTTGTACATAAGAGCAGTATTATAGTAGTTATATTCTTGTATATAGAGGCAGTATTATAGTAGTTATATTCTTGTACATAAGAGCAGTATTATAGTAGTTATATTCTTGTATATAGGGGCAGTATTATAGTAGTTATATTCTTGTACATAGGAGCAGTATTATAGTAGTTATATTCTTGTACATAAGAGCAGTATTATAGTAGTTATATTCTTGTATATAGGGGCATTATTATAGTAGTTATATTCTTGTACATAGGGGGCAGCATTATAGTAGTTATATTCTTGTACATAGGAGCAGTATTATAGTAGTTATATTCTTGTACATAGGGGCAGCATTATAGTAGTTATATTCTTGTACATATGGGGGCAGTATTATAGCAGTTATATTCTTGTACATAGGGGCAATTTTTATTGTAAAAACCAAACAAATACAAATATAATGACATTCCTCCAGTAATACAAAACTAAATTCACTTGGATTGTACATACATTCATTACATATCCGGATTATACATATAAAATTAACTTAAAGAGTCCATACACCTGGTTGGAAAAAAAAAAAAAACTCATCATATTTCAACCCAGTGACACATCCTTCCATAACTTAACATTTCCTAATTTTCCTAATGATTTTATCTATCTGTGCTCGGACATTATGTGGTTGACAGTGTCACAGATCTGGGTCGGAGTTATTCTGGTCACCACCGGTCTCCATTTCAGACTCTACCCGAGAGCCCTCAGGTAATGGCTTCCGCTTTGGCGGAGGACAGTCCTCTACGTCCCTATCAAACTCTGCGTCAATTCTTCTAAGGTCATCCTCAAAATCACCATCAGATTCAGACAGAACGTCAAACCTATTAGATAAGTCCATTACACCTGCAGAACTCTGGACCTTCTTCCTGGCTCCTTGGCCAGTGTCATACTCCTTCTCAGGTTTGCGGGAGGTCTTGTCCTTCTTCTTCCTTTTAGTCTGATTTTTGCTATTCCCTTCAGACACAGATGGTAGTACTCAAGTAATGCCTCCCTGTGACTGCTGCCCTGAGGGACAACCTCCATACTCCCCTGTGCACCCTCTGAACCCTGCTGCTCTGGTGTCACCTGAGTAGACCCCTGGTGGACCTCTGGTCTGGCCAGTATTTCCCCTGACAGTAAAGCTGCCTCCTCCAGAATCTCTGCCCCTGCCACCAAATCCTCATCAGGATAGTCCTTACAGATATTGTGCCAGGCGTCAGGACAGTCCCTGTGAGGGTGACCGATCTTCCCACAGAGGTTGCACCTAATGTTCTGGCAGTCTGCAGCCACATGGCCAACCTCCCCACACAGGTTGCACTTCACCACAGTACACGTATTTGCCAGGTGACCTGCCTTGCCACATTTGAAGCACTTACGAGGCTGCCCAGGATAGAAACACACACCCCTCTCCCTCCCAATAAAGAAGGAGTTGGGTAAGTGAGCAGTGATATTATCGCACTGGCGCAGTTTCACCAAAACCCTCCACCCTCCCGTCCAGATACCATCATTGTCTCTGCTTTTGGTGAGGTCAGAGACCAGGTCACAATGCCTTCGGAGCCACACCACAATGTCCTGCGGGGGAACAGACTCATTCCAGAAGATGAGATTAATCGTAACGGTGTCTGGCTTAGAGATAAGGATAAAGCTGAACTTACTCCAGCCCTCAGAGTCTCTAAACTTGGGGAAATTAGACCAGAATCTGTCCAGGTCCGTCATGAGCTTAAAACTGACGTCATAGCCCTGCCTGTCTGGAAGATTAATCACCGCCAAGATGCTGACTGGCGCAAACCCCATCTGGTGACACAAGAGCTCCCTGACCACAAACCTTCTATCTGGCAGCTCCTCCTTGGCACCTCTGTGCCAGAAACCACGACGTTTCTCCGTTTAAACGCCTGGCCGGTATAATTGGCACCAGAGGTGAAGGACGGAGCACCACAACTCCAGGCATTACTGGGGGGAACCTGCGGGGTCACACTAGGCTGACTGACGGGGTGAGGGTCAGCAGCAGGGGGGGCTGCTTCACCTTGTGTGCTTGGAATTAAAGGGGGGAAATCACAGACATTGTCATGCACATTGTTATCATCAACATCAATGTCACTATCAGACTGCGCAGCGTCCACCAAAGATGCTGTGCTCCCCCAAGCCCCTGACCCCTCAGATACAGCGCGGTTAGCCCCAGCATCAGAGCCCTGCTGGGCACCATCAGTAACTGCCGGCACATGTCCACTGCCCAACTGCTGTACTTGGCATTCTGAGACTTGTAGTCCCTCTGCTGAAATATGTCCATGCTGCTGCTTGGAATCTGCTGCAGGCGGCTGTGCTTGGCATTCTGAGACTTGTTGTACCTCTACTGGAATGTGCCCTTCATGCTGCTGCTTGGAATCTGCTGCAGGCTGTTGTGCTGGGCATTCTGTGACTTGTTGTACCTCTGCTGCAATCTGCACTACACGCTTCTGCTTTGGATATGCCGCAGGCAGTATTGCTGGGCATTCTGAGACTTGTGGTACCTCTGCTGGGGTCTGCACTACAGGCTGCTGCTGGTGCGGCATTTGCCCCTTTTGGAAACAGAAACTTGCAGGCTGCAGCACTGGCCGCACCTGCTTCGGGTGGTCCACCTGGGACAATGTCTGACCTGGAACCTGCAGAGTTCTGCTTCTGTGAATTAAACAGTTCCTGGTTCCTATAAGTCTCCGCCAGGGGCCCCATCCTCTCTAGGATGCAGTCCATGTCCTCACCACTTTTGCCAGCAATACACCCAGTGTGTTCAGAGCCTCGTCATAACAGTCGTGACTCCCGGGATTAACAGCCTTTAGCTTATAACCAGTGTCTATCTGCATCTGCAGTGAGTCTTTCTGCTGCTGTAACTCACCGAATTTCTTGACCAGTCCTGGGATCTCCTCTGCAAGCTGAAGCTCAGGTGCACGCGGCGTCTCCTCCTGGGATCCTGCATTCAGTGATGTCCCCGGCTGCTTGAACCCAGACGTCTCCTTAATTTTCACCACCGCTGGTTTCATGGCTCCAGGCTCCACAGCACTTTTACTGCTGCCACCTGACTGCGACCTTGTGCGTCCAGAGCTCGCCATGCTGGTCACCACATATTTCTGCTGCAAGTTTTCCTGGAGCGTCTGTCTCTCCAGTGAGGTTCTCCTCTGCCTGCTGGAAGTCAGCTGCACACCTGAAGCCGCTGATGGCCTCTCCTGAGCTGCAGGCTGCTTTCCTCCATTCAGCTTCTTACCAGGAGATTTCTTCTGGATTTCTCCTAATTGCACTTCACTTTGCTTGCCTTGGCTGGCCGACTGCTTAACTGCAACTTTCTTACATACAATGGCTTTTCCTTGTTCCGTTACTTTACTCACTTTCACAGCTTCATCCTTGATGTTGCTGCTGCTACTTCCATTCGGAGCTTTCTTCCCATCAGAAATCACTTTAGGATTTACATCTGCATTAGAAACAGCTTGGGCGCTTCTTCCCAGTGTAGGCCTGGAAGCCTGGGCCTTGCTTGGGGAGTTTCCCCGCCCAGGGTGGCCCCTCCCTGGGCTTGCTCCAGACATCAGGAGAGCTACAAACACACAACCTCTCAGCTAGGAGGCAGTATTATAGTAGTTATATTTTTGTATATAGGAGCAGTATTATAGTAGTTATATTCTTGTACATAGGCAGTATTATAGCTGCTATATTCTTGTACATAGCGGCAGTATTATAGTAGTTATATTCTTGTACATAGGGGGCAGTATTATAGTAGTTATATTCTTGTACATAGGGGGCAGTATTATAGTAGTTATATTCTTGTACATAGGGGGCAGTATTATAGTAGTTATATTCTTGTACGTAGGGGCAGTATTATAGTAGTTATATTCTTGTACATAGGAGCAGTATTATAGTAGTTATATTCTTGTACATAGGGGCAGTATTATAGTAGTTATATTCTTGTACATAGGGGCAGTATTATAGTAGTTATATTTTGTACATAGGGGCAGTATTATAGTAGTTATATTCTTGTACATAGGGGCAGTATTATAGTAGTTATATTTTGTACATAGGGGCAGTATTATAGTAGTTATATTCTTGTACATAGGGGGCAGTATTATAGTAGTTATATTCCCTGTACATAGGGGCAGTATTATAATATATTCTTGTACATAGGAGCAGTATTATAGTAGTTATATTCTTGTACATAGGGGCAGTATTATAGTAGTTATATTCTTGTACATAGGAGCAGTATTATAGTAGTTATATTCTTGTACATAGGGGCAGTATTATAGTAGTTATATTCTTGTACATAGAGCAGTATTATAGTAGCTATATTCTTGTACATAGGAGCAGTATTATATAGTTATATTCTGTATATAGAGGCAGTATTATAGTAGTTATATTCTGTACATAGGAGCAGTATTATAATAGTTATATTCTTGTACATAGGAGGGCAGTATTATAGTAGTATATTCTTGTACATAGGAGCAGTATTATAGTAGTTATATTTTTGTACATAGGGGCAGTATTATAGTAGTTATATTCTTGTACATAGGGGGCAGTATTATAGTAGTTATATTTTTGTACATAGGGGCAGTATTATAGTAGTTATATTCTTGTACATAGGGGTAGTATTATAGTAGTTATATTTTGTACATAGGGGCAGTATTATAGTAGTTATATTCTTGTACATAGGGGCAGTATTATAGTAGTTATATTTTTGTACATAGGGGCAGTATTATAGTAGTTATATTCTTGTACATAGGGGTCAGTATTATAGTAGTTATATTCTTGTACATAGGAGCAGTATTATAGTAGTTATATTCTTGTACATAGGGCTAGTATTAGTAGTTATATTCTTGTACATAGGGCAGTATTATAGTAGTTATATTCTTTACATAGGGGCAGTATTATAGTAGTTATATTTTGTGACATAGGGGCAGTATTATAGTAGTTATATTCTTATACATAGGGGGCAGTATTATAGTAGTTATAGTTTTTGCACATAGGGGCAGTATTATAGTAGTTATATTCTTGTACATTTGGGCAGTATTATAGTAGTTATATTCTTTGCACATAGGGGCAGTATTATAGTAGTTATATTCTATACATAGGGGCAGTATTATAGTAGTTATATTTTGACATAGGGGCAGTATTATAGTAGTTATATTCTTGTACATAGGGCAGTATTATAGTAGTTATATTCTTTAATAGGGCAGTATTATAGTAGTATTTTTTGTACATAGGAGCAGTATTATAGTAGTTATATTCTAGTACATAGGGGCAGTATTATAGTAGTTTATTCTTGTACATAGGGCAGTATTATAGTAGTTATATTTGTCTAGGAGCAGTATTTTTATTCTGAATAGGGGGCAGTATTATAATAGTTATAGTTTTGCACATAGGGGTTATTGCTATGGAAGTTTTAGTCTTTACATATGGGGCAATTTTCAAGTATTTACAGCTAGATGAGTCCAATGTAATTCAAACCATATGCTGCAATTTTTCTCTTGTCATTCCTGCATAGATGAGAGTGTATGCTCTTGGAGGCAGCTAGAAAATATTATGCAGTTGAGTCTATGTCTCCTGTTTTCCCTAAGCTTGTCTATGATTGTTCACTGCTGAAAATGTGAAGACCATAACGTGCTCGTTACATAGTTGGCTCAAAAATGGCAGAAGTCATAATAAAGAGTTGATGGTCAGATGACGCCTCGTAGAAAGATGTTTCTTAAGGTTTACACCAAGGTCCTGTGTTTACCTTATTACAGCTCTCCTCCGTAATCCCACTCATCATGACATATCACAAGATGTGATTAACAGATGGGTATCCACCTAGAAGCTCGGCGGATAGGCAGCGGTCCAATGTAAATGTTGGTTCTTCGCCGCTGCCCATGACTCGCTCATTCATCCAGCTCAGTGCGCGTGTTTCTGCTATGTTAATTTACCTCGCCGTTTACGTTTCTCAGTCATCACCGGCTCCGGCCCCAGTTGCCGGAATATTTAGATCTCTGGTAAGATGATCCATTTTGCTGAACTAAGGTTTTCCTTTTTTATACAAGATTCCTGGCAGAAGGCTGACAGAAGCTTTCAAGATCGGGGTTTGTTTAACCCTTCAGGTACAGGAAAGACTCTTGCATCAAGTATGTCTTGGGGGTTCTGAGCTGCGGATGGAGACCACCATTATGGAAAGATCATCATAGTCTGCGCTTGGTAAAAAGCACCTGTCATTGACAGCCTCATAACACAGTTCCACATCTGCCAGTCAATGAATGAGAAAAATTCGCAGTAACTAAAGCACATATACGATATGACCCCATCATGGTGCCAGGTATTTTTCACCCTACCTATATTTTACCGGCTTATTGTTTGAGGCTCTTTTGAGAGTCTTTCTCTAATTCTCTAATTCCACACCCGATTCTTGACAGTCTCTTGTCACCCATTTGGATCAATGTTATACACACATTCTCGTCATGGATAAAACTATTGTGTCCCCTCCACATTACGCCTCCGGAGCTTTTCTGACCTACCATTCTACATCCATAGACATTAATATGGAATAATATGGGATTTTGGAGGCATCTGGGAATTTTTGCCCCTCCATCCAGAAGAGAATTTGTCAGGTCACACCCTGATGTTGGGGAGAGGTCGGGATCACAATTTCGGTTCTAGTTCATCCCCAAGGTATTGGATGGAGCTGAGGTCTGGGCTCTGTGTGGCCGCTCACATTCTTCCCCCTTCAAGTCTATAAGAACCTTGTGCACATGGCTCAATCATGGGGAACAGAAAAGGTCTTTCCCCAAACTGTTCTCACAAAGTTGGAATCTACAATTGTGCACAATGTCTTGTGCTGAAGCATTAAGATTTCTCTTAACTGGAACTAAGGGACTAAGGCCAACTCCTGATAACAGCCCATAGCATTATCCTCCTCCACCATCTGTACAGCGGGCAGTCCAGGAGTAACGTTCTCCGGGCATTTGTGAAACCTAGACTCTTCCTTCAGATGCCAAATAGAGACGTGTGATCCTTCACTACACACAACACATCTCCTCCAGAGTCCAGTGGTGGCGGCTTTACACCACTCCATCCAACACTGGGCATTGTGCCTGGTGATGTAAGGCTGCATGCAGCTGCTCGGCCATAAAACATCCCGGCGGGGGCGCAGTGTTTGTGCTGATGTTATACCAGAGGAAGACTGGACTCTGCAGTTATGGAGTCAGCAGAGCGGTGGTGTCTTTTCTGCCCTCTGCTCCTCAGCACCCGGCCCTCCACTCTGAAACATTATGGGGTCCACTTTGTGGCTGAGTTGCTGCGGTTCCTTCCACTTTTCAATAATATCACTCACCGGTGACGGGAGATGATTTAGGAGGAAGAAATGTCATGACCGGACTTGTTACGATGTGTGGCCCAGCTACGCCAGGCACACATAATTCCAGGAAAATGCACAAGAAGGTAACCGTGAAGCTTGATATTCATTCACGTCACTCACATTTCCCAACACACCCACTAGGGGTATAAAAGGCAGTGACACGTAGCAATAGTCAGTCTGTTTCCTGTCTTCGGACAGAACAGTTCAGTCTGGACTTGGAGGGAGAGGAGTTCAGTCAGAGGTCATTCAAGCTTCCTGTCTTAGGACAGTGCAAGTCAGTCTAGTCTTGGAGGGAGAGGAGTGCAGACTAGATTCTGGCAGAGCAAGTTCATAAAGTGGAGTCTGGTTTGAGTGTAAGGAGTCACTCTAGCCCAGTCAGAACTGCAGGACCAGTACCTCAGGACAAGCTACCTGTATTCTTTGGAAGGAGGAAAGTAACCCTCGGAGCTACAGCATTTACACAGTTGACAGAGTACCTGTGTGCTGCTCTGGACAGGGTCAGAGAAAGGAAAGAAAGAAGGGAAACACAGGAGCTACAACAGTGAGTGTACTGAGAACTGCTCAGCGAGCTCTGGAGAAAAGCTGGCATTCACAACATCGCTACTTGTGCTTATGTTAAGAGCAAGAGCAGGACGAGAGGCACAGTGGAGAGAAAGATAAAGAAGGGCATCAGGTACTGGACTACCCGCACTAATTCACCGGACACCGGGGTCCGAAGCGTTGCTAGTGCTTCACGCCTAGTAATAAAAAACCGGAGGCTTTCTGGACTACAAGTCGCAGAAGGTAGCCCTGAGTGCTGATACGTAAACGGAGTCAGGGGGAACAAGGACCTTGAGTGAGGCGCCACAAAAGTAGGGACTTCGTTCTTTCCAATATCTGGTCACCATATGTGGTCACCAGGTTAAGCAGAAGGCTCCACCACAATGTCGGCCGGGCGTTGCAGCTATTGAACGAGCTGGAGATTAACAGAGTTAACTTGACTTCATGCAAGTTTGTACTCACATACATTCAAAGTTAAAGGAGGCCTCTAACCTGCTCAGCGGTTATCCTGAATGTGCATTCTCCACCCCGACCAGCTCCCCGGGACCTGCCTGAAACATCTGCAAGTAAAGGTATGGAAAGAGATTGCCTTGTGTGAGACTGTTTCATTTACTACACACTGCATCACCATAGACTTCCAGGGACCGGTCTCACCTGTGGGAGACCTACCATCTAGCTGCCCCATAACATCCCCTGTGAAGATCCATATAGCAGCGCTGGTCCAATTGATCAGATACCACGGGTGGCGTCACGAACTATCTAATCTACAATTCCCCTGTAAATATCCCCCATTGTATGAGCGCCCAGGGCCACGGACCGAGTCCTGCTGCCAGTGACAAATCCCATAGACTTTCATGGGCTCGGTGCCGAGTACCCCACAGCCCTGGTACTAAGTGCGACTCAACACCAGTGGCTCCCATTTCAGGACCACGATGGTATCAGTGAGCTCTGCCCCACTAGCCATTCTGTCACATGTTAGTAAAGGCAGATGGCATGGGGGGGCGAGAGGTTATACACTGAGGGCCAAATGTTATCTATTGGGGGATGATGCTGGATTTTATACACTGGGGGCAGTGGGGCTAGATGTTATCGGGGGGGTAATGAGGCGCCTGTAACGCTGGTATTATCTGTACCTTGTTTTCCAGCGTTACTTTGCATGTCTTTGCTTTAACCCTTTTGCTTCTTTCCCCCTAACCAGCTGGGATACTGTTGTCTGTTACCTGTATGAATGCTGCTCAGTTCCCAGCTCTGCTGCGTAGCCGTACTTGCGTGAGTGTCTCCGCTGCGTTGCATGACCACCCGCATGTGCGGTCCCTGGCCTGCTGTAGAAGCTACCCGTAAGTTACAAAGTCCTCTGCAGTGGTGCATGACTTACTATGTGTGTTGAGTCTGCAGCCATTGTCAGGTATTCTTCTGTGCTGAGTTGTGTCCGGCTCTGCATAGTGGGCGCGGCCCACACCTGTCCTGCTTTTATGAGGAATGGGTGTGCACTAGAATTGCTGCTCCAGCCTATCGCTGTGAAGCAGCTCATATATAAAGTTCCCCAGCCCTGTAGGGCGTTGCCAGAGCTTTGCATTGAGTTCCTGAACCTAGCCATGTGTGTTTGTGTGTTCAGCTCCTGCTCTGAGTGCGATCAGTTCTGGAGAGCTGATTCCCTTTGTCCTGTCTTGTGTTTCCGCCTGTTCTGGGGGCTGAGTACCCAGATCGCCCTTCCTGGAGGCTGCATATCCAGGCCTGTTCCTGTTGTGTTTTGTTACCTGAATGCCTGATCCTGGATCTGTTCCTGTACCTGAATGTCTGAACTGTGTCTTGTGTTTTCGCCTGTTCTGGGGGCTGAGTAGCCAGATTGCCCTTCCTGGAGGCTGCATATCCAGGCCTGTTCCTGTTGTGTTTTGTTTCCTAAATCCCTGAACCTGGATCGGATCCTGTACCTGACTGTCTGAACTGTGTCCTCCGTGTTATGTTCCTGAAGTCCTTCTGTGTCCTGAACCCTGTGCCAGTAACTGTGATTCTTTGCTATATAACCTGAGTTCATCTTGGAAGGGGAGGTCCGCTGTGTGCTGAGTTTCTGTTACTCTGTGCTCAGCTTTGGTGCAATCCCCGGCCGGCTCCCATTGAGCCTGGCAGGGCTTGCACCAGACCGCTGGGGTTCCTTTTTAGATCGTTACCAGATGTCCGGTGTTTGAGGACCGTGTCCTCCCTGATGACCACGGCCTGATGTCCGATGTCCGATGACCACTTCCAGATGTCCAGATCCTATCCTTCTCTGCCTGATGTCCGGAGCCTGCCGATCGTTGCCAGATGTCCGGAGTCCGATGCCAGTGTTCTGATGTTCCTGAGTTCCAGTTCGTGTTCCTGAGTTCCAGTCCGTGTTCCTGAGTTCCAGAGATCCAATCCGTGTTCCTGATGTCCTGTCTGTGTTCCTGAGTCCCTGAGATTCAATCCGTGTTCCTGATGTCCTGACTGTGTTCCTGAGTCCCTGAGATCCAGTCCGTGTTCCTGATGCAGGCCCGGGTCTCCCTCTGTGGTCCAGTGGGTCCACATTCTCTTACCATCTGGGACGCATGCCTCACGTCGTCGTGGACTGGCGGTGTGGGAGCATTGGCTAGTTAGGCAAGCTATGCCATGTCCCAACGCCCCGCAGCCGTGGGAAGCGTCACAGCGCCAGGGCAATGAGACTGGAGGAGAAACCGAAATTTAATGATTAAGTCATGTGGCCCAATACTTTTCCCTCTATGTACCGATATGAATAACAACTAGGGATGAGCAGATCCATGGAAGTTCGGGTTTGGGGATTTCCGACGAACTTGAGTCCAAAGTTCAGTTCAGGTACCTCAGTCAATGGGGACCCAAACTTTGGTGCTGTAAAATGGTCGTAGTAAGGGACATGAGGCTGCAAAAGGAAACAAAACAGGGGTAAGAGCAGGACAATTTCCAGCCTAATAATATCAGCCCATATCCATGGCCCTTTCCAACCTGTTAATATCAACCCAAAGCTGTCTGCTTTGCCTAGCTGGTTATTAAAAATAAGGGAAACCCCCACATAATTTTTTTTAGGATCCCCGATTTTTAATAACCAGCTACAGCAAAGTCAAAGTAGAAAGCTGGGGGCTGATATTAATAAGCTAGGAAGCTAAATTTATATATGCCCCTTCCCAGCATAATAAGACCTGCTCACAGCTGCCTGCTTTCCCTTGGCTTGATATAACAATAGGGGGGCCCACTTTTTTTCAAAAATTATCTATTTTCACACTGTCAGACTGGGTCACGTGGTGCTTTATTAGGCTGTCGAACCCAAACAGTAACACAGACGTACAGCAAGAAGTCCGTGTGCTGGGTTTGGTACCGGATACTAGGTGTCCAGTATGAACCTAGAACTTTATATTTCGGGTTTACTCATCCCGAAAAACAACAATTTAAGAAGCACAACCAAATTAATCAGATTTTTGGAGGAAGTCTTAAACTCTTCTATACATCTTCCTGCCAAAATGTAGACTTTTCTCCCTGCATGAAGATTCTTCAACTTATGACCAGAGTTCCAAGACTCTCAGCCAGAGGTCGATGCCCCAGGGTTTATTAGAAGGGCTCAACTTATTTGTAATCTTGCCTGAAGAAGGAGCCTCTGCACTCTGAAAGCTTGCACACATTATTTTCTGGTTAGCCAATAAAGGTATCACTCCGAGAATACTTTTGTCATCATTGGGAAGAAAAGTATTCACATCGATATTGGAACTATAAATGACATTCAAACTTCTTAGTGAATAATTTTTGCTCAGCAGGGTGACACATCGATGTCCACATTGTTATGGTGCTTCTCAAGGGAATTGATCACGTGCATTTCTCTAATTAAAACCAGATTCTAATAAATATAAATTTTCACGTATCTATTTTTTTTCTCATTGTAGTTTTCTTTATTTTATTTTCTGTATATGATTATGGGGTGGCCATATTGCTTTAAACTGCAGTTAACAGCATTCAGTGATTTGCTTTACAGAAGCCACATGGACCACAAACAATAATCTGGAGATGTTCATTGAGTTTTATTGTAGAGTGCTGTGGGCATGCTCTGTGACCTATGCAGAACTCATTGTACAGGAGGAGGAGGTGAGCTGTGATATCATCTATTGTGAATGGTGGATACTGTATTATCTACTGTATATAGAGGTGTTATCAGTCATTGTACAGGAGGAGGTGAGCTGTGACATCATCTATTGTGAATGGTGGATCCTGTGTTATCTACTGTATATAGAGGTGTTATCAGTCATTGTACAGGAGGAGGAGGTGAGCTGTGGCATCATCTATTGTGAATGGTGGATCCTGTGTTATCTACTGTATATAGAGGTGTTATCAGTCATTGTACAGGAGGAGGTGAGCTGTGACATCATCTATTGTGAATGGTGGATCCTGTGTTATCTACTGTACATAGAGGTGTTATCAGTCATTGTACAGGAGGAGGTGAGCTGTGACATTGAGCCACCCGCCAGGGCCGTGGGGTACTCGGCACCGAGCCCGTCGACTTCTATGGGGGATGTCACGGGCAGCACACGGCTCGGTCCGTGGCCCTGGGGCTCACTGAAAGGTGGGATATTTACAGGGGATAAAATGTTTGTATAGTTTGTCATGACGCCACCTGTAGTACCTGGTCAGGGTGACCAGCGCTGCTGTGCAGGTCCTCTGGGAGGGATGGTGTTGTGCAGCTTGGTGTAAAGTCTCCTACAGGTGAGACTGTGTCCTCCCAGGGCAGGTAGATGAAAGGTAAAGTAATGGTGCAGGAGAGATGTAGCAGAGTGGAGTGTGCGACGGAGTAATAATGCAGGAAACAGTTCTTGTGCAGTTTCAAAGGTTTACTCGCAGTCTGTTGCATGCCATACAGATACCAGCCAGGTACTGTGTCCTTCCAGTGAGTAGTCCAGTAACCCTCAGGTAAATTGGTCACACTTCCAAAGACTCCCTTTATGTTCCTTTCCGGATTCTTGTGCTATACTCCTTACTCCTTCTCTGCACCTCCCTACCACAGAGCCCTCGGACGAGGTAGTATTGGATCCTTTCAGTTAACAGGCTTTTGTCCGATGTCCTGGCCCGGCATCTCCTACTGAGTACTATTGGAGATGGAGAACACCGTCCGGTGCCTGCACGTACTTGATCCCTAAGCTTCCTCCTGGTGAGATTATGGCAGCTAGTGGTGTGTGGCCCAGCTGCGCTTGGTGACACATGTTCCCTGGAGGATGCACAGAAAGATAAATCACAAACACCTGATATTCATTCACATCTCACACTTCCCTGTATTGCCACCAGAGGGAGCCTTAGAATATATAAGGGTGTGGGAGAGACGTAGCAGTAGCCAGTCTTTCTGGAGATTCCAGAGAGCAGGGAGGAGTTGTCTTTCAGTCGTCTTTCTGGAGTTGATTCTGACTGTGGGTTCTCTATGAACGTGGAAAGTGACTCTCGGAGTGAGCACGAAATCAGTCTGACAGAAGGTCCTGATAGCTACTCTGGACAGAGCCTATGAAGGAGAAGAAGGAAGGGAGCTACAGTTATTATAACAACGAGTCAACCGAGAAACTGTCAGTGAGCGGTGTTAGAAGAAAGCTGACGACGACACCTACTGTTGCCTGTGCTTATGTTAAGGGTGTGAGTAGGGCGACAGGCGAGTGGTGAAAAGGAAGAAAGAGTGACTGAGGTGAAATAGCAACGATAGCTTATCCTCCACTCTGCTTTACCGGACACCGGGTGCGAGCTTGCTAGTTCCTTCACGGCTAGTGGGACAAACCGGGGACCCTGCTGGACTTCATGTCGTAGAGGGGCCCAACAGTGCTGATACGTAACCGGGGTCAGGAAGAACAGGAGTCAGGCCTGATTAGCCACATAGACTTAGTTCTGTCCACAAGAAGGCTCCACCACAATGTCGGCCGGGCGTAGCTGTTCTATACGGAGTTAAACTTAGCTTCATGCAAGTTGGAAACTCACACACATTAAGAAGTAAGGAGGCCTTAAACCTACTCAGTGATTACCGTATGTGCATCCTCCACCCTGAGCAGCTTCCCGGGACGTACCTGCAAATACCACCAGTAAAGGTATGGAAAGAGACTGACTTGTGTGTGTCTGCCTTATTGCCTGCACCCTGCACCGCCATATACCTTGAGGGATCCAGTCTCGCCTGTGGGAGACTTAACACCTTGCTGCCCAATAACAACCCCTCAGAGGATTCACCCTGCAGCGCTGGTCACCCTGATCAGAAACCACAGGTGGCGTCACGAACTATTACTACAATCCCCTGTAAATATCCCCCTTGAATGAGCGCCCAGGGCAACGGACCGAGCCGTGCTACCCGTGACCTCTCCCCCATTGAAGTGAACGGGCTCGGTGCCGAGTACCCCATAAGCCCTGGTTTGTGCGACTCAGTGGCCCTTGAAGAGTCCCACTAGACGCGGTGTTACTAGTGGCGTTGAACTGACCCACTAGTCTAGGAACCGTTTCCCGATGTTTGCCTGGTCCTCCTGCTCCCAGGATCGGGCACAGCCTCAGTACTGTATTGCCCTGGACCTCTTTCTTTCTCTTCAGCAAGGCTCCCTGAGGTAAACCCAGGAGAGCTGCAGGCCAGGCCAGTACCCACTTCACTGCCTGCCTGTCTCCAACTGAAACTCTAATCTAACAGCTGCAGCCTAATGCTGCAGCTGACTCAACCCACCCAACTCTACACCCTTTACTAACCAGCCTGTAGCTCAGCACTGGCATGATGTGTGTGGATGCGGTGATGGAGTCAATGGGGTGTTTCCTCCTTACCTGAGAGTCAGGTGTCACACCTCTGGGTGAGATGCAACATCTCTGTGGCGACTGGACCCTCAGGGCGCCACAACATCACCTATTGTGAGTGGTGGATCCTGTGTTATCTACTGTATATAGAGGTGTTATCAGTCATTGTACAGGAGGAGGAGGTGAGTTGTGACATCACCTATTGTGAGTGGTGGATCCTGTGTTATCTACTGTATATAGAGGTGTTATCAGTCATTGTACAGGAGGAGGAGGAGGTAAGCTGTGACTACACCTATTGTGAATGGTGGGTCCTGTGTTATCTACTGTATATTGAGGTGTTATCAGTCATTGTACAGGAGGAGGAGGTGAGCTGTGACATCACCTATTGTGAATGGTGGATCCTGTGTTATCTACTGTATATAGAGATGTTAATTCTACAGGAGGAGGAAGTGAGCTGTGACATCACCTATTGTGAATGGTGGATCCTGTGTTATCTACTGTATATAGAGGTGTTATTAGTCATTGTACAGTAGGAGGAGGTGAGCTGTGACATCACCTATTGTGAATGGTGGATCCTGTGTTATCTACTGTATATAGATGTGTTATCAGTCATTGTACAGGAGGAGGAGGTGAGCTGTGACATCACCTATTGTGATTGGTGGATCCTGTGCTATCTACTGTATATAGAGGTATTATCAGTCTGTAAGGTTCTGTGTATCTGTTTCTGAAACTCAGTTTGTTCGTCGGCCATTTTGCTTTCTGTTTTGCTGCAGCTATCTTGCCCTCAGTCAAAATGGAGTTTTCCAGCTTGCATGTTCCCGCCCTGATTCTTTCCGTTTGCTTCTTAAACAGCCACAGCTGAGCAATCAGTGCTTCAGAATCTAGCCTGCAGTGAACCTGTGTTCTGACTCCTGAAGCCTTGGACCTTGTACTCCAGCCATTCCTACTGAGGAACACTGAAGCACTTGTGGACTCTGAACTCTGCTCTTGAGAGCCTCACGTTTGCATGGACTTGCGGTAACAGAGAAGAAGATCTGAATCTTTTGTGGAGAGTTATTGCTGAGCTTAGATTACTCTGGCCTGCTGTGTCTCCTGCTTCTGTGTTTGCAACCTGTGTGTTTATTTTTGCCAATTTGTATGAAGCAATACAAGACTTTCTTTATCAACCTGTGTCTCAAGTATTTTCATCGCACCCAAGCACAAGACGCTATATGAACTGTACCACATACATTACAAGATTCTGAAGCCAAACGTTAGTGTCTGCTGGGTCTGGAAAGGCTTGTCTACTGTACTGTGGATATCGGATGTCCGGTTGTACTTTCTGTGATGACAGTGGTTGTGACTTCTCACAACCATTCCAGGTGAGCAATTCCCTTAAGTTTTTTTTTCTGCAGTGTTATCACAGGTAAACACTATTGTTTTTTTTTTTTCTCTTCTCTTTTTGTCTGCTGAAACTCTGGATATCAGATGTCTGGTTGAAAGCTTTCTGTGATGATAGTGGTTGTGACTTCTCACAACCATTCCAGGTGAGCAGTTCCCTTAAAGTTTTTTCTTTCTTCAGTGTTGCCACAGGTGAACACTATTGTTTTTTTTTTTTCTCCTCTTCTTCCAGTATCCTGTCTTAAAAGATCTGGAAAATGGAGGCCCGCATAAAGGAACTTTGCGGAGTGACTGATAATATCCTTGCAGATTTGCAGAATATAAAGACCGTTTTACAAATCTTCAGGACCTAAATAATCACAATTTGCAAGTGGTTGGACAGACTACCCAGGATTTGCGAGCCAGGATTGAGGTTCTGGAGGGGCGAGTCCAGGCTCCTGCCGTGGCCCCGAGTTCTGGGATTCCCAAGTTGCCCCCTTTTCGTTTTTGGTGGTGAACGTGAAAAATTCAGGGGATTTGTTAATCAATGCAATCTTTTTTTTTCTGCACATGCTTCACAATTTCCTACTGAACGATCTAAGGTGCTTACTATAATTATTGTTGCTTACCAACAAGGCTTTGATATGGGCAAACCCTCTGATTGAGACTGAGGATGATTGTTTGAATCACCTTGATGATTTTATTTCAGCCATGGGGCAGGTGTTTGATGACCCCAATCGAGGTGCAACAGCTGAAGCAGCCATGTTAGCCTTAC
Source organism: Oophaga sylvatica (assembly GCA_033576555.1). Taxonomy (NCBI): domain Eukaryota; kingdom Metazoa; phylum Chordata; class Amphibia; order Anura; family Dendrobatidae; genus Oophaga; species Oophaga sylvatica. The sequence goes on along the minus strand of JARQOD010008411.1, from coordinate 250 downwards.
GCCAAGGTAAGCACTCGGTAGCTGAATATGCCTTGGATTTCAGGAGATGGGCCCTTGATACCACCTGGGACAACTCCGCCAAAAAATCTATTTTTCGAAAGGGGTTATCCCCACTGATTAAGGATGAACTTGCTCGTGCCGACCCTCCCACTGCGTTAGGTGACTTTATTAACTACTGCATCCGTATTGATACTCGTTTAACTGAACGCAGGCAAGAGAGATGGTTCGAAAGCAATCGTACTAACCTTTT
>JARQOD010008410.1:0-35658 GCA_033576555.1 Oophaga sylvatica | reverse complement strand
CCCCCCAGGTCGCTCACTTTGTTGTTGGGTAAAAATGGAGTGAAAACGCAAGTCACCGTTCACAGACAAGCTGAGGGCCGAATAAATTTTAACGTTTGAGACCCAAGTACCAAGAGAGCACGTCATCAGCAAAAGGGAACAGACAAAGGAAAAGTCAGGTCATGGTCTGAGTCAGAATATCATGAGAAAAGCAGGTCAGAGAAAAGGGGTTGAGTAAGCAGATAGTCAGAATGAGGGCTCATACTCACTGGTGCCGAAAACGGATGATAATCAGACGAAAAAAAAATCGGATTCAAATCTGACCAATGTTATTCAATAGGTGAATTCTCATTTGCGATTTTTTTCTCATCAGAAATTGGTGTGAGAAAAAAATTGCAGCATGCTGCGATTTGATGCGATTTGGGATGATAATCGCCAATGCAAGTCAATGGGTGCGATTAAAAAACGCACAGCACTCGCACCATGCACGTGCTGTCCGATTTATGCGCACCATGTCTCCTTTGAAAGCGGCAATTCATCCCCGGCTACTGTAAAATCACACTGACAGCTCACAAAACACTAATACATACACATAGAATACTATAAATATATATATTTAAAATTTTAAATATATATACATGTCTTGTAACACATACTTTTATAATATATATTTATAGTTCATACACTTCTACATAGTATAATAGCCGCTAATTCAATTGCCGGCTTTTGTGAAATCACAAAAGCCGACATGAAATGATACATTGTTTAGACACAGTTAACCATGTAATTGCATGTATTTTGATATATGGTTTTAACTTACAATTACATAAGTGTATTTGTGCAAAATTTCAGACATGTAGGGGTTAATTAAAGGTGTAAATTCGTTGACAAAAAATGCGTGGGCTCCCGCTGTATTTTCTCCACCAGACAGACAAAGCAAGCGAGTGGGGCAGATAATAATAGCCTAGGGAGGGTAAATTTTTTTGTGCCCCCCCTGGCTACTAACATCTGCCCCCAGACACCCCAGAAAGGGCAAATCTCTAATTAGATTCACCCTTTCTGGCACTTTGCCCGTCTATTCCCATTGCCCTGTAGCGGTGGCGAATGGGTTAATAAGGGGTTAGAGCCACCTTGCAATTGAAAGGTGACTGTAAGCCAGGTTAATAATTGAGAGCTGTCAATTAGACAACTATCAATTATTAATCCTATTGTATGAAAGAAAAATCAAACACACACACTTTAATAAAAAAGAAGTTTAATGAAATAATCACAAAGTTTTTGACCATATTTTATTTTCCTGCTAAAACCATTTCCTGTAATAAAAATAAAATAAAAAAGCAAAATTATTCTTACCAATCCGATGTACAGTCAGGTCCCTCGGTGTAATCCATCAGAAAGGGTTAACAGGTTACAGCTGCAGAGAGCTAATGCTGTCTCCTAGCTGTAACCCCCTGAATGAATAACTTACTCTCCCAGCGAAAGGAGAGGAAGAGATTAATGAATGGAGCTTAATTGATTTATTGCCACTTTCCCTTCAGTGACCTGACCTAAAGTGAAAGTGGGACACAATCAATTAAGCTTCATTCATTAATCACATCCTCTCCTGTCGGCAGGAGATAAGCTCATTCATTCAGGAGCTATCAGCCGAGCACGCAGCATTACTTGCGCTGCTTAGCTGATTGCTAGTTAACCCTTTGTGAAGGATTACATCGTGGGACGTGACAGATTGCCAGATAGGTAAGAATAATGTTGTTTTATTATTTTATATTTATTTTAGGAGATCAAGGGCTTCGCACGGATTAAGAGTAAAATAAAAGATGGTCAAAAAAATGTGTTTTTATTTCATTAAAATTATTTATTCTTAAAGTGTGGTGTTTTTTTATTTACTTCAATAGGAATAATAATTGATAGTTGTCTAATTGACAGCTCTCAATTATTAACCTGGCTTACAGTCACCTTTCAATTGCAAGGTGGCTTTAACCCCTTATTAACCCATTCGCCACCGCTACAGGGCAATGGGAATAGACGGGCAAAGTACCAGAAAGAGCGAATCTAATTAGAGATTTGCCCTTTCTGGGGTGTCTGGGGGCAGATGTTAGTAGCCAGGGGGGCAAAAAAATTTTTACCCTCCCTAGGCTATTATTATCTGCCCCCACTCGCTTGCTTTGTCTGTCTGGTGGAGAAAATACAGCGGGAGCCCACGCATTTTTTGTCAACGAATTTACACCTTTAATTAACCCCTACATGTCTGAAATTTTGCACACATACACTTATGTAATTGTAAGTTAAAAACATATCAAAATGCATGAAATGACATGGTTAACTGTGTCTAAACAATGTATCATTTCATGTCGGCTTTTGTGATTTCACAAAAGCCGTCAATTGAATTAGCAGCTATTACAGTATGTAGAAGTGTATGAACTTTAAATATATGTATATATATGTCACAATTACATATATACAGTACAGACCAAAAGTTTGGACACACCTTCTCTTTCAAAGATTTTTCTGTATTTTCATGACTATGAAAATTGTAGAATCACACTGAAGGCATCAAAACTATGAATTAACACATGTGGAATTATACATTACACTTTACAAAAGAGTGTGAAACAACTGAAAATATGTCTTATATTCTAGGTTCTTCAAAGTAGCCACCTTTTTCATTGATTACTGCTTTGCACGCAGAAAAGGTGAACGGATGGACTCTACATGCCTGGTTCCCACCGTGAAGCATGGAGGAGGTGGTGTGATGGTGTGGGGGTGCTTTGCTGGTGACACTGTTGGGGATTTATTCAAAATTGAAGCGGTGAGCGGTCCAGCTCACCCCAAACCATCTCGATTGGGTTCAGGTCTGGTGACTGTGGAGGCCAGGTCATCTGGCGTAGCACCCCAACACTCTCCTTCTTGGTCAAATAGCCCTTACACAGTCTGGAGGTGTGTTTGGGGTCATTGTCCTGTTGAAAAATAAATGATGGTCTAACTAAACGCAAACCGGATGGAGTAGCATGCTGCTGCAAGATGCTGTGGTAGCCATGCTGCTTCAGTATGCCTTCAATTTTGAATAATCCCCAACAGTGTCACCAGCAAAGCACCCCCACACCATCACACCACCTCCTCCATGCTTCACGGTGGGAACCAGGCATGTAGAGTCCATCCGTTCACCTTTTCTGCCTGCAAAGCAGTAATCAAAGCAAAAGGTGGCTACTTTGAAGAACCTAGAATATTAGACATATTTTCAGTTGTTTCACACTTTTTTGTAAAGTGTAATGTATAATTCCACATGTGTTAATTCATAGTTTTGATGCCTTCAGTGTGATTCTACAATTTTCATAGTCATGAAAATACAGAAAAATAATTGAATGAGAAGGTGTGTCCAAACTTTTGGTCTGTACTGTATATATATATATATATATATATATATGTATTCTATGTGTGTATATGTATTGTTTCTATTCTTTATTAAAGCTGTCAGTGTGATTTTACAGTATAGCCGGGGATGAATTAGCGACTATTATACTATGTAGAAGTGTATGACCTATATTTTATATATATATATATATATATATATATATATATATATAATTATTTGCTTTTTGTGTACATTTTTTTTTACAATGTGATTTTTACATGACTTTTTACATAGAGATAACTGCTCTATGTAAAACTTCATGTTAAAATCGCATTGCATACAGATGGAAAACTGATGGAAAACTGATGGAAAACGCATGGTGCGATTTAAAATCGCATCAAAATCGCATGCCTTTTTACAACAAATGTACCGTTTTTTTCCTGCAGAAAACGGACCGATTTTTTTCCAGCCAGTGAGTATGAGCCCTAAGGTACAAAGTCAAGCATCAATAAATCAATGAACAGAACACAGAATACCAGGAAAAAACACCACAGAGCGAACGCTATAATTGGCAATCAGTGATGAGTGAGAAGCATTGTTGCTCAGGTTTCCCTGAGCATGCTTGGGTGATCTCCGAGTATTTTGTCGTGCTCCGAGATTAAGTTTTCGATGCCTCAGATGCATGATTTACAACTGCTAGACAGCTTGAATACATGTGTGGAATGCCTGTTTGTTAGGGAATTCCCACATGTATTAAGCCTGTCTACAAGTCGCAAATCATGCAGTTGAGAGGAGGAAAACTAAATCTCCGAGCACGCCAAAATACTCGGAGATCACCAGAGCAACAATGCTTTTTGCTCATCACTATTGGCAATGATCTGGGCTGAGAACTCAGCTAAGGCCTCTTTCACACATCCGTTGTGCGCCCTCCGGCATTTTTTTGTCCAACCGCATCCGGCGAAATGTAATGCCGGATGCGTTTTTTTTTGCATTGACTTTCATTAGCGCCGGATGGCGCCTGATGTCAGTGCGTTGTATCCGTTTTTGTCCGGATCCGGCGGAAATGTACATTCCAGCGGCCGGACAAAACGGAGCATGTAACGTTTTTTTTTTGTTGCCGGAGCTGCCCGATGTGCCTGAAGCGGCGCATCAGGCGGCCGGAAACAATAGAATTCAATGGAACCAGATCAGACTTTTGTGCAATCCGGCAAAAGTCTGATCCATATTCTGGAAATCGAGGTCTACTACTACTACTACTACTACTACATTTTCCAGTGTCTCCGGGCATCAGAAACCCTCTTTTCATGGGTTCAAAAGTTCAGGTCAGATCCAGCAAAAAACCGGATCCGTTGCATCAGTTTTTTTGTTTCAGCGCCGGATCCGTCCCTTCAGGCATAGGACGGATCATGCCTGATACAAAAAGACGGATGTGTGAAAGAGGCCTAAGTAGCAAGGAATTAATTACACATTACACACTGAGGGGAGGAAACGTGATAGCAACCTCAAGTTGTGAAAAAAATGCAACTTTTCCAAGCTTTTTTTCACTAGCAATCTGGCAAAAAAAGCTTTGAATCGCCCCCTATGAGTATTCTGTTCCACTCTCCCCCTTTAGGCCGGCGTCACACACAACCACAAAAAATCGGTCCGTTTTAGACGGTCGATTGTCGGATCAAAATGCAAACATCACACATCCTTCTGGCATCCGATTTTCCTTCAAAGATGCGATTTAGTCGCATGTGTGTGTACCTTGTAACATCCGATTTTCATCCGACTTGCGAGATTTTCTCGCAGGCTTGCAAAACTGACATATAATGGATCCAAAAGAATAGTATTTCAATCACAAAAAAAAGAATAGATATATACACATAGAACACATATATATATATATATACATGTCATTGTGACATGTATATATACATATATTTATAGTTCCTAGACTTCTACATACTGTTATAGCCGCTAATTCAATTGCCGGCTTCTGTGAAATCACAGAAGCCGACATGAAATGATACATTGTTTCCACACAGTTAACCATGTCATTTCCTGTATTTTGATATTTGTTTAGAACTTACAATTACATGAGTGTATTTGTGCAAAATTTCAGACATGTAGGGGTTAATTAAAGGTGTAATTTCGTTGAAAAAAAATGCGTGGGCTCCCGCTGTATTTTCTCCACCAGACAGACAAAGCAAGCGAGTGGGGGCAGATAATAACAGCCTAGGGAGGGTACATTTTTTGTGCCCCCCCTGGCTACTAACATCTGCCCCCAGACACCCCAGAAAGGGCAAATCTATAATTAGATTCGCCCTTTCTGGCACTTTGCCCGTCTATTCCCATTGCCCTGTAGCGGTGGCGAATGGGTTAATAATCTCACCTTACTGTCACCTTAGTATTGAAAGGTGACCTTAAGGCAGGTTAATAATTGAGAGCTGTCAATTAGACAACTATCAATTATTAATCCTATTGTATGATAGAAAAATCAAACACACACACTTTAATAAAAAAGAAGTTTAATGAAATAATCACACAGTTTTTGACAATATTTTATTTTCCTGCTAAAACCATTTGCTGTAATAAAAATAAAATAAAAAAGCAAAATGATTCTTACCAATCCGAAGTACAGTCAGGTCCCACGCTGTAATCCATCAGAAAGGGTTAACAGGTTACAGGTCGCAGAGAGCTAATAATGCTGTCTCAGACCTGTATTCCCCTGAATGAATAAGTTACTCTCCCAGCGAAAGGAGAGGAATAGATTCATGAATGGAGCTTAATTGATTTATTGGCAATTTAACTTTAGTGACCTGACCTAAAGGGAAAGTGGACACAATCAATTAAGCTTCATTCATTAAACACATCCTCTCCTGTCGCCAGGAGAGGAACTTATTCATTCAGGAGCTTTGAGCTGAGCATGCAGGATTACTTGCACTGCTTGGCTCAAAGCTAGTTAACCCTTTGTGAAGGATTACAGCGTGGGACGTGACAGATCAGCGGAATAGGTAAGAATAATGTTGTTTTATTTTTTTTTCTTTATTTTAGGAGATCAATGGCTTCGCACGGATTAAGTGTAAAATAAAATATGGTCAAAAAAATGTGTTTTTATTTCATTAAAATTATTTATTCTTAAAGTGTGTGTGTTTTTTTATTTACTTCAATAGGATTAATAATTGATAGTTGTCTAATTGACAGCTCTCAATTATTAACCTGCCTTAAGGTCACCTTTCAATACTAAGGTGACAGTAAGGTGAGATTATTAACCCATTCGCCATCGCTACAGGGCAATGGGAATAGACGGGCAAAGTGCCAGAAAGGGCGAATCTAATTATAGATTTGCCCTTTCTGGGGTGTCTGGGGGCAGATGTTAGTAGCCAGGGGGGGCACAAAAAATGTACCCTCCCTAGGCTATTATTATCTGCCCCCACTCGCTTTGCTTTGTCTGTCTGGTGGAGAAAATACAGCGGGAGCCCACGCATTTTTTTTCAACGAAATTACACCTTTAATTAACCCCTACATGTCTGAAATTTTGCACAAATACACTCATGTAATTGTAAGTTCTAAACAAATATCAAAATACAGGAAATGACATGGTTAACTGTGTGGAAACAATGTATCATTTCATGTCGGCTTCTGTGATTTCACAGAAGCCGGCAATTGAATTTGCGGCTATTACAGTATGTAGAAGTCTAGGAAATATAAATATATGTATATATATACATGTCACAATTACATATATATATATATATATATATATATATATGTATTCTATGTGTGTATACCTATTCTTTCTAGTCTTTATTAAAGCTGTCAGTGTGATTTTACAGTATAGCCGGGGATGAATTGCCGGCTTTTCTAAAGGACACCGATGCGATTTCATCGCAAGTCACACAGTGTGGTCCGTTTGTAATCCGATTTTTCATCGCTCCCATAGACTTGCATTGGCGATTGTCGACCCACAATCGGTGACAATCGCAGCATGCTGCGATTGCACACGGACGTTTAAAACGGACCACAAAAAATCTGATACTGGGAGCTGCTCCATAGATTAACATAGGGCAGACTGCAATACGATTTTTCATCGCATTGCAGTCGTCCGATTATGTCGCCAGTGTGACGCCGGCCTTAAATTGACAATGGCACTCTTGAGCATGCATTCAGACATGAGGTTTTCACATATAAGTTCTATCCATGTTATTCACAGATAGAACATGTAACGATTTTAATCTATGAGGCTGTTCACATGTCTGTGTATTTTTGTGGACCAAGTGGTCTGCACAAAAACAAGGAGACATGTCAGATTTTGATCTGACTCACAGACCAAACTCGTCAATGCAAGTGTATGGGTCTGTGAAAAAAACAGACAGCTCTCAGATGCCATCTGTGTGCTGTCTAATTTTTCACGGACTGTTTGATGAGAAGTTTGAGAAACTTTCATAATTTATTTTTCATACGGAAAAACTGATGAAACACTGATGGTAAAAACTGACTCACTGATCAAACTTTGATGAAAATTATGTAAAAAACCCTGATAAAATTCAGACCATTTTCTGTGTATGAGAAAATTTACTGACATCTGAATAAGCCCAAAGTGTTTGGCCTACTCTTATTTGTTAATCAAGGGCAGGCAATAGCAGGAGACTTCACTGGGTGGGGAACAGAGCTGGAGTGATAGAGGCTTCAGATCTTCAAATAGTTTGTCAGTCACATTTGCATATCAATTCAAACACTGATTTCTCAGTAACAGAGGAGTGGACTGGTCATGTAAAACATTGCTGGACTTGCTATTTAAAGAGCTACATGCTCATATAAATAGGTTGGGGCTGTAAAATTCTGATGACAGATTTCCTTTGAGTATCCCCTTCTGTACTTTGCTTTTGATTTGAAACTTTGCCAAGGATTTTTGGACATAACATTTATTTCAGAAATAGCACCATTATTGTCAAAGGATTGTACATAGAATTGAGTGGGGCTCAACTACAATACCAGGCAGGCACAATCTGTAGAGGGGTGTGACACTGTTTTTAGGACAAAAGTCATTGTTTTCTAATTCTGGAGAACCCCTCTAACTTGTATGTATAGTGTAAGCTTTGATAGCATAGAAATCTTACTGGCTCAGCCCTTATTAATGATGTTGACACAATCTGTTTCATACACACCCAAAACCTGACTTATGTATTATTTGGAAGCCCCATGTTCTTATATGTTGCAATTACTGCACCTCTGTCAGACTGGTTCTTGCTCATAAGGGCTGGTGTTTCCTTGTTGCACTCAGTATATCAATGACATAACTACAATTCTGATATATTACTGTACATTGCATTATTTTATCCATATCACAAGGTCTGAAATGCCAATAAACTTTTTATTCGCATGAGGTTTGTCTGTCAGGTTGCTCATCATACCGTATAATTATGGACACCTGACATGATAATGATACATGACATAGTTACATCTTTAAAGGTATTGTTTGAGGATCTGAAGCATTGGTACATTTAATACTAGATTGCTTATCACATTCAATGGTTCTAAATAGTGTTGAGCGATACTTTCCGACATTGTAAAATATCGGATCGGATTGGATCGGTCCGATACTCAAAAAGTATCGGATATCGCCGATTCCGATACCGGAAATCAATGTAAGTCAATGGGACTAAAAATATCGGAATTAAAATAACCCCTTTCTTTCCTAGTAGGTTAATTGTACATGAAGGAAAACAACTAAGAATAATGTAGAATGTATTGGGGGAGGTGGAGGAGACATTAAAGGCATAGAGGTTTGGCCCAATCAAATGGAATAGCAGGAATAAAAAAGTTTTTTAAGACGTTCGGAGTTACGAAGAAATTGACTATATTGTTAACCTTTTTTCTATTTTGGCACATATGTATGTTTCACTACTTCCATGCTTTTCACCTTCTTTTTTACTTCTCCCACACTTTCTCCTTCATCATCCTCAGCAGCAGCATCTTTTTCAGCAACTTCTTCTTCACCTTATTTATCTTCTTCTTCAACTTCTTCCTATTATTCTTTTTTTAACATTCTTCATATTCTTCTTATTCAACTATTATTCTTCTTCATATTCTACTTCTTCATCTTCTTCCTATTCATCTTCTTTGTGACAGGCATTCCTGTAGTTGTAATCTCTAAAAGTTTGAATATTACACCTTCCGTTCAAGCTGTCACAAGATTTACAACAGTATTTGTCCGCGTTCAGTTTGGCCTGCAGCAGCAGGCATTTTCCAGGGGCACCACGAGGAGGAACTGACTCATCCCCATACACTGCTTAGTCTTTTTCTGCTTATAATTTAGAGCATATCTTTTGCTCTGATTTTTGGTCTTATGCTTAATGTTCTTCTGCTTTTTGTTCTTCTGCTTATTGGTCTTCTGTCTCTTGTTCTGTATCTTGTCGGTTGTCTTCATCTTCTTTGTCCTCTTGGTCATCTTCTTCTGGGTAATCTTTTTGTTCTTCTTTGGGGTGGTGTTCAGGCTCGTCGTCTTCATGGTCGTCGTCGTTGGGGTCGTCATCTTCTTCGGGGTGGTCTTCAGGGTTGTCGTCTTCAGGGTCCTCATCTTCGGGGTCGTCGTCTTCTTCGGGGTGGTCTTCAGGGTCGTCATCTTCAGGGTCGTCGTCAGGGAGATCCAGAGTGATTACCAAAAAAAACATTTAAAAAATCTTCAACTTGGAAATGTAGCTGAAGGTACAAGAAGGCTGAGTAACTGCCGAGAACCAGCTGACTGTCCTGGAACCCGTATGGGTACTAGAAGGAACAAGAGCCAATGGCACTACCGAGGACCAGCTGACGGTACTGGGACACGGTTACTAAGCAGGAGGTACCTGTGCTACAAAGCACTACCAAGGACCAGCAGACGTTGCTGGAACTCGGATACCGAGATGGAGGCACCTAGGCCAAAGGCACTGCGGAGAACCAGCTGACGGTACTGGAACCCGGACGGGTAGCAGAAGGTACAAGAGCCAATGGAAGTAACGAGGACCAGCTGACTGTGCTGGAACCCGGAGGGGCAGCAGAAGGAACAGAGCCAATGGCACAACCGAGGACCAGCTGACGGTACTGGGACACGGATACTAAGCAGGAGGTACCTGTGCTACAAAGCACTACCAAGGACCAGCAGACGTTGCTGGAACTTGGATACCGAGATGGAGGCACCTAGGCCAAAGGCACTGCCGAGAACCAGCTGACGGTACTGGAACCCGGACGGGTAGCTGAAGGTACCCATGAAAAATAAAGTTGAAAGGCCGTGAGCCGACCGCAGTTACCGAATCCCACAGTCCTACAGGGGGTGCTTGTCCTATTGGCACTACGGAAACAGCCTTTAGTTACATATCCCGCAGCCCACATAGGAAACACCTAAACTGCAGGCACCATAGAGTCGGCTAACCCGACCGCAACACGACAGGACAACTTATTGGAGGCGAAGTGACGTTGACACTGCCCGGAAACAGCTGGCGTGCTGTAACCAGGCTGGGCAGGAGGGAGTACCCGTGCCAAAGACACTGCCGAGAACCAGCGGACCTTGTGCAGCAGTGCATCAAGATCCGGATAGTCCCTCAAAAAACTCTGCACGACCAAGTTGAGCACATGTGCCAGACATGGTATGTGAGTGAGGTTGCCTAGGCCCAGAGCTGCCACCAGTGTTGTGAATGTGTTAGAAATGAATTCTGAGCAGAAGCTCCCTCTGGTGGTTACAAACAGTACTGAACCATTCAATGAAGATTGTGAAGATTGGCAATCAGGAGTTACAGACTGGTCTTATATAAGGGAGGTTCCCTCCCATCATGTTTGCCGGTGATCAATTGTTCTTGTCTCAACTGTGGTTCCTGGTTCACTTTGAAGCTTGCTGAGTCTTGCCTGCATCTTCTGCTATCTGCCAGCGGTTTGCCAACTGGCATAGGACTGATGGTCCTCGGTTTGAAGTGTGGGACTTGGTCTGGTTGTCCTCAAGAAATATCCCTATGAGAGTTGCATCTCCTAAGTTTAACCCCTTCCCGACCCATGACGCCACGTAGGCGTCATGAAAACCTGTGCCAATCCGACCCATGACGCCTATGTGGCGTCATGAAAGGATCTCGTCCCTGCGGGCCGGGAGACCGGGGTCACTCAAAGGTCACCCGACCCGCAGTTACAGGACCCTTTGTGCTTCACCACAGGGGGGTTGGCTTAACCCCCCCGTGGCCACGATCGCTCTGATTGGCTGTTAAAAGTGAAACAGCCAATCAGAGCAATGTGTAATATTTCACCAATTTAATTGGTGAAATATTACAATCCAGCCATGGCCGATGCTGCAATAGCATCTGCCATGGCTGGAGACCGAGCCCTGACCCCCCCACACCGAGTCACGGCGGTGATCGGCCGCCGCCACCGAAAGATGGCAGCGATCGGTCACCGCCGTCACTTACAGCTCCCCTCCTCTTTTGGTCCACTGCCCCCACTTCCTATCCCCTCCCCCAGACTTCCGACCCCCCTACTCACCTCTCCCGATCCACCGATGTCCCACGATCGGGCCCGGCGTCCGCCCGGGCCTCTTCATGGGCGCTGCCATATTGGAAAATGGCGGGCGCATGCGCAGTGCGCCCGCCGGCCGGCGCATGCGCAGTGCGCCCCCAGTGTTCAAAAATTTATTTTGATCACTGTGATAAACTGTCACAGTGATCAAAATAAAAAAAAGTAAATGAACCCCCCCATTATCATAGGTAGGGACAAATAAAAAAAATAAAGAATTTTTTTTTTTTTCCTAGCGGATTTTGCTGCTGATCCGCAGCTGATTTTGCTGCGGATCCGCGGCGGATATCGCTTGTTATCCGCGGCGGATTTCGCTGCTGATCCGCGGCGGATTTCGCTGCTGATCCGCGGCGGATTTCGCTGCTGATCCGCGGCGGACTTCGCTGCTGATCCGCGGCGGACTCGCTGCTGATCCGCGGCGGACTTCGCTGCGGATCCGCGCGGATTTCGCTGCTGATCGGCGGCGGATTTCGCTGCTGATCGCGGCGGATTTCGCTGCTGATCCGCAGGGGATTTCGCTGCTGATCGCAGCGGATTTCGCTGCTGATCGGCGGCGGATTTCGCTGCTGATCCGCGGCGGATTTCGCTGCTGATCCGGGCGGATTTCGCTGCTGATCCGCGGCGGACTTCGCTGCTGATCGCGGCGGACATCGCTGCTGATCCGCGGCGGACTTCGCTGCGGATCCGCGGCAGATTTCGCTGCTGATCGGCGGCGGATTTCGCTGTGATCGCGGCGGGATTTCGCTGCTGATCGGCGGCGGATTTCGCTGGGATCGGCGGCGGATTTCGCTGCTGGATCCGCTGCGGATTTCGCTGCTGATCGGCGGCGGATTTCGCTGCTGATCGCGGCGGATTTCGCTGCTGATCCGCGGCGGATTTCGCTGCTGATCCGCGGCGGATTTCGCTGCTGATCCGCTGCGGATTTCGCTGCTGATCGGCAGCGGATTTCGCTGCTGATCCGCGGCGGACATCGCTGCTGATCCGCGGCGGACTTCGCTGCGGATCCGCTGCGGATTTCGCTGCTGATCGGCGGCGGATTTCGCTGCTGATCGCGCGGCGGATTTCGCTGCTGATCCGCAGCGGATTTCGCTGCTGATCGGCAGCGGATTTCGCTGCTGATCGGCGGCGGATTTCGCTGCTGATCCGCGGCGGATTTCGCTGCTGATCCGCGGCGGATTTCGCTGCTGATCCGCGGCGGACTTCGCTGCTGATCCGCGGCGGACATCGCTGCTGATCCGCGGCGGACTTCGCTGCGGATCCGCGGCGGATTTCGCTGCTGATCCGCGGCGGATTTCGCTGCTGATCGGCGGCGGATTTCGCTGCTGATCGGCGGCGGATTTCGCTGGGATCGGCGGCGGATTTCGCTGCTGATCCGCTGCGGATTTCGCTGCTGATCAGCGGCGGATTTCGCTGCTGATCCGCGGCGGATTTCGCTGCTGATCCGCGGCGGATTTCGCTGCTGATCCGCGGCGGATTTCGCTGCTGATCCGCTGCGGATTTCGCTGCTGATCGGCAGCGGATTTCGCTGCTGATCCGCGGCGGACATCGCTGCTGATCCGCGGCGGACTTCGCTGCGGATCCGCTGCGGATTTCGCTGCTGATCGGCGGCGGATTTCGCTGCTGATCGGCGGCGGATTTCGCTGCTGATCCGCAGCGGATTTCGCTGCTGATCGGCAGCGGATTTCGCTGGGGATCGGCGGCGGATTTCGCTGCTGATCCGCTGCGGATTTCGCTGTGATCGGCGGCGGATTTCGCTGCTGATCCGCGGCGGATTTCGCTGCTGATCCGCGGCGGATTTCGCTGCTGATCCGCGGCGGATTTCGCTGCTGATCCGCTGCGGATTTCGCTGCTGATCGGCAGCGGATTTCGCTGCTGATCCGCGGCGGATTTCGCTGCTGATCCGCTGCGGATTTCGCTGCTGATCGGCAGCGGATTTCGCTGCTGATCCGCAGCGGATTTCGCTGCTGATCGGCGGCGGATTTCGCTGCTGATCGGCGGCGGATTTCGCTGCGGATCCGCGACTGATTTCGCTGCGGATCCGCGACTGATTTCGCTGCGGATCCGCGGCGGATTTCGCTGCTGATCCGCGGCGGATTTCGCTGCTGATCCGCGGCGGATTTCGCTGCTGATCCGCGGCGGATTTCGCTGCTGATCCGCGGCGGATTTCGCTGCTGATCCGCGACTGATTTTGCTGCTGATCCGCGGCTGATTATCTGCTGATTCATCTGCGCTAGCGGGTATAGCATAACGCGATCGCGTTATGCTATACCGCTACCAGCCAGTCAACGCTACGTGTTGAACGGGCTGGTAAAACGCAATATGAACCCAGCCTTAGGGTTAGAACTAGGGTTAGGGTTAGCATTAGGGCTAAGGTTAGAATTACGGTTAGGGTTGGAATTTGGGTTAGGGTTGGAATTAGGGTTAGGTTTGGAATTAGGGTTAGGCTTGTAGTTAAGTTTATGGTTAGAGTTGGGATTAGGGTTAGGGGTGTGTTGGGGTTAGGGTTATGATTAGGGTTTGTATTAGGGTTAGGTGTGTGTAGGCGTTAGGGGTGTGTTGGGGTTAGGGTTTGAGTTAGAATTGAGGGGTTTCCACTATTTAGGCACATCAGGGGGTCTCCATACGCGACATGGCGCCACCATTGATTCCTGCAAATTTTGCGTTCAAAAAGTCAAACAGTGCTCCCTTTATTCCAAGCCCGACGTATGCCCAAACAGTGGTTTATCCCCACATATGAGGTATCAGCGTACTCGGGAAAAATTGCACAACAACTTTGGGGGTTCTAATTTCTCCTGTTAACATTGGGAAAAAAAATTGGGGACTAAAAATTATTTTTGTGGAAAAAAAATGATTTTATATTTTCACGGCTCTGCGTTATAAACTTCTGTGAAGGACTTGGAGATTCAAAGTGCTCACCACACATCTAGAGGAGTTCCTTGGGGATCTAGTTTCCAAAATGGGGTCACTTGTGGGGAGTTTCTACTGTTTAGGCACATCAGGGACTCTGCAAACGTAACATGACGCCCGAAGACCATTCCATCAAGTGGGCATTTCAAAAGGTCACTACTTCCCATCCGAGCCCCGACGTGTGCCCATACAGTAGTTTTCTCCCACATATGGGATATCAGCATACTCAGGACAAATTGGACAACAACTTTTGGGGTATAATTTCTCATGTTACCCTTGCGAAAATAAAAAAATTGGGGACTAAAAGATCCTGATTGTGGAAAAAATATGATTTTTTTATTTTCATGCCCGGGCGTTATAAACTTCTGTGTAGCCCTTGGGGGTTCAAAGTGCTCACCACACATCTAGATAAGTTCTTTGCGGTGTCTAGTTTCCAAAATGGGGTCACTTGTGGGGAGTTTCTACTGTTTAGGCGCATCAGGGGCTCTGCAAACGTAACAAGATGCCCGCAGACCATTCCATCAAGTTGGCATTTCAAAGCGTCACTACATCCCTTCCGAGCCCTGACGTGTGCCCAAACAGTGGTTCCCCCCCACATATGGGGTACTAGCGTACTCAGGACAAACTGGACAACAACTTTCGGGGTCCAATTTCTCCTGTAACCATTGTGAAAATAAAAAATAGTGGCTAAAAATCATTTTTGAGAAAAAAAAATGATATTTATTCACGGCTCTGCGTTATAAACTTCTGTAAAGCACCTGGGGGGTTCAAAGTGCTCACTATGCATCTAGATAAGTTCCTTAGGGCGTCTAGTTTCCAAAATGGAGTCACTTGTGGGGAGCTCCAATGTTTAGGCACACAGGAACTCTCCAAATGCGACATGGCAACCGCTAAATATTCCAGCATATTTTCTATTCAAAAAGTCAAATGGCGCTCCTTCCCTTCTGAGCCCTGCCGTGCGCCCAAACAGTGGTTTATGATCACAAATGAGGTATCTGTGTACTCAGGAGAAATTGCCCAACAAATTTTAGAATCCAATTTATACTGTTGCCCATGTAAAAATGAAAAAAACTGAGGCAAAAAGAAAATTTTTGTCTAAAAAAAGTACTTTCTTTTTTTTACGGATCAATTTGTGAAGCACCTGGGGGTTCAAAGTGCTCACTATGCATCTAGATAAGTTCCTTAGGGGGTCTAGTTTCCAAAATGGGGTCACTTGTGGGGGAGCTCCAATGTTTAGGCACACAGGGACTCTCCAAATGCGACATGGCAACCGCTAAATATTCCAGCATATTTTCCATTCAAAAAGTCAAATGGCGCTCCTTCCCTTCTGAGCCCTGCCGTGCGCCCAAACAGTGGTTTATGACCACATATGAGGTATCTGTGTACTCAGGAGAAATTGCCCAACAAATTTTAGGATCCAATTTATACTGTTGCCCATGTGAAAATGAAAAAAACTGAGGCTAAAAGAAAATTTTTGTGAAAAAAAGTACTTTCTTTTTTTTACGGATCAATTTGTGAAGCACCTGGGGGTTTAAAGTGCTCACTATGCATCTAGATAAGTTCCTTAGGGGGTCTAGTTTCCAAAATGGGGTCACTTGTGGGGGAGCTCCAATGTTTAGGCACACAGGGACTCTCCAAATGCGACATGGCAACCGCTAAATATTCCAGCATATTTTCCATTCAAAAAGTCAAATGGCGCTGCTTCCCTTCTGAGCCCTGCCATGCGCCCAAACAGTGGTTTATGACCACATATGAGGTATCTGTGTACTCAGGAGAAATTGCCCAATAAATTTTAGGATCCAATTTATACTGTTGCCCATGTGAAAATGAAAAAACTGAGGCTAAAAGAAAATTTTTTTGAAAAAAAAGTACTTTCTTTTTTTTACAGATTAATTTGTGAAGCACCTGGGGGTTCAAAATGATCACTATGCATCTAGATAAGTTCCTTAGGGGGTCTACTTTCCAAAATGGGGTCACTTGTGGGGGAGCTCCAATGTTTAGGCACACAGGGACTCTCCAAATGCGACATGGCAACCGCTAAATATTCCAGCATATTTTCCATTCAAAAAGTCAAATGGCGCTGCTTCCCTTCTGAGCCCTGCCATGCGCTCAAACAGTGGTTTATGACCACATATGAGGTATCTGTGTACTCAGGAGAAATTGCCCAACAAATTTTAGGATCCAATTTATACTGTTGCCCATGTGAAAATGAAAAAACTGAGGCTAAAAGAAAATTTTTGTGAAAAAAAAGTACTTTTTTTTTTTTACAGATCAATTTGTGAAGCACCTGGGGGTTCAAAATGATCACTATGCATCTAGATAAGTTCCTTAGGGGGTCTAGTTTCCAAAATGGGGTCACTTGTGGGGAGCTCCAATGTTTAGGCACACAGGGACTCTCCAAATGTGACATGGCAACCGCTAAATATTCCAGCATATTTTCCATTCAAAAAGTCAAATGGCGCTCCTTCCCTTCTGAGCCCTGCCGTGCGCCCATACAGTGGTTTATGACCACATATGAGGTATCTGTGTACTCAGGAGAAATTGCCCAACAAATTTTAGGATCCATTTTATCCTGATGCCCATGTAAAAATGAAAAAATTGATGCTAAAAGAAAATTTTTGTTGGAAAAATTAAAATGTCCATTTTTTCCTTACACGTTGCTTTAGTTCCTGTGAAGCACCTGAAGGGTTAATAATCTTCTTGAATGTAGTTTTGAGTAGCTTGAGGGGTGCAGTTTTTAGAATGGTGTCACTTTTGGGTATTTTCTGCCATATAGACCCCTCAAAGTGACTTCAAATGTGAGGTGGTCCCTAAAAAAAATGGTTTTGTAAATTTTGCTGTAAAAATGAGAAATCGCTGGTCAACTTTTAACCCTTATAACTTCCTAACAAAAAAAAATATTGTTCCCAAAATTGTGCTGATGTAAAGTAGACATGTGGGAAATGTTATTTATTAACTATTTTGTGTCACATAACTCTCTAGTTTAACAGAATAAAAATTAAAAATTTGAAAATTACAAAATTTTCAAAATTTTCGCCAAATTTCCATTTTTTTCACAAATAAACGCAAAAATTATCACTTAAATTTACCACTAACATGAAGCCCAATATGTCACGAAAAAACAATCTCAGAATCGCTAGGATCCGTTGAAGCGTTCCTGAGTTATTACCTCATAAAGGGACACTGGTCAGAATTGCAAAAAATGGCAAGGTCTTTAAGGTCAAAATAGGCTGGGTCATGAAGGGGTTAAGCCTAGGTTCATTGGACCTTATAAGATCATGGAGATTCTTAATCCTGTTTCCTTTCGTTTACTTCTTCCAGGGACATTTAAGATCCATAACGTGTTCCACAAGTCCTTATTGAAGAGGTTTGTCGAGCCAGTGGTTCCTATGGCTGCGCCTCCTGACCCTGTTTTGGTTGAGGGCAATCTGGAGTATGTGGTTGAGAAAATATTGGATTCTCGTTTTTCTAGACGGAAACTCCAGTATTTGGTTAAGTGGAGAGGTTATGGTCAGGAGGACAATTCTTGGGTGTTTGCTTCGGACATCCATGCTAGGAGACTGATCCGTGCGTATCACAGAGCTCATCCTGACCGACCTGGTTGCCCCAATGAGGGTTCGGTGACCCCTCCTCAAGGGGGGGTACTGTTGTGAATGTGTTAGAAATGAATTCTGAGCAGAAGCTCCCTCTGGTGGTTACAAACAGTACTGAACCATTCAATGAAGATTGTGAAGATTGGCAATCAGGAGTTACAGACTGGTCTTATATAAGGGAGGTTCCCTCCCATCATGTTTGCCGGTGATCAATTGTTCTTGTCTCAACTGTGGTTCCTGGTTCACTTTGAAGCTTGCTGAGTCTTGCCTGCATCTTCTGCTATCAGATAAGATATTTTCTGCTTTTATTTTTGTGCTTGCTTTTTGCATTGTTCTCTGCACTTCTGTGGAGGTCAGCCAGGTCCCCTCCGGGGGCTTGTGCTCCTCTCAGTTTAACTGAGCCACTGTTATTTGTTCATTTGCCTTTTCCAGTTTTTTCAGTGGCTGCGGCTTAGTTTTGTTACACCAGAGAACTAATTTAGGTGGTAGAGGTCGTGTGATCTCAGGTGTTTTTTCAATTAGTAGAGTTGGTATTTTTTAGGGTTTTTTGGATTGCAGTAAGTGTCCTTCCTATCCTTTTCTTTCTAGGAAGATTGGGCCCCAACGTTTGCTCATACTATTTTCTGTCTGTGTCTGTATTTCCTCTTGTCTAACCGCCATTACATGTTTGGGGGCTTCCTATGTTCTTTGGGCATCTGCTCTGGGGCAGATAGCTTTCCTCTTTCTATCTTTAGGTGTAGTTAACCTCTCAGGCTGTGACGAGGCGTCTAGGACCAACTTAGGAACGCTCCACGGCTGCCTTTAGTTGTGGTGGTTAGTCAGGGTACTGCAATCCAGTAGATTCCAACCTCTCTGGTGTATTGCCGTTTTTGCCTGCTCTCCTCAGCTACCATATCATAACAGTATCACCGGCCAAAACTGAAAATTATATGGTACTCACAGAAGGGAAAAATAGTGTGGAAAAAAAAAAAAAAAGTTGTCAGAGATTTTTTTTTTTTTTTTTCTGTTTGTTGCATTTTTTTTCCCTCTTTTTCTCTGGGTGCTGAGGATTTTTTTTTTCTCTCAATGGAGTTTGCACAGTTGTCTGGCCGTGTGGATCAGCTTGCCACTGAAGTTCGGAGTATTGCTACCTATCTTGCAGGGTTGCCGGTTGTGGAACCTAGGATCCCCATGCCAGATTTGTTTTTAGGGGATTGAGCTAAATTTCTGAATTTCAAAAATAACTGTAAGTTGTTTTTTGCCTTAAAACCTAAGTCCTCAGGGAACGCAGCACAGCATGTTCAAATTGTCATCTCTCTCCTGCGCGGCGATCCTCAGGATTGGGCTTATTCCTTGACACCTGGGGACCCTGTTTTGAGTAATGTTGATGCATTCTTTCTGGCTCTGGGGTTATTGTACGATGAACCTAATGTCACTGATCAAGCTGAAAAAACCTTGTTGGCATTAAATCAGGGGCTTGAGGACGCTGAGTTATACTGTCAGAAATTCCGAAAGTGGGCAGTCCTGACCAAATGGAATGATGATGCTTTGGCAGCCCTTTTTCGGAAGGGTCTGTCAGAGAATGTAAAAGATGTTATGGTGGGTTTCCCTGCTCCTTCTGGTCTCAATGATTCTATGTCATTAGCGATTCAAATTGACACGTTTGCGTGAGTGTAGAGGTATGCGTGGAATAGTGTTGCCTTGTGAACCAGCTTCTGAACCCATGCAGTGTGATAGAGTGGCTTCTGGGGCACAGCGTCATGAGTTTCGAAAATGCAATGGGTTATGTTTCTACTGTGGTGACGCCTCTCATGCTATTTCAGTCTGCCCTAAGTGGGGAAGATGTTTTGCACGCTCAGTTGTCTTGGGTAGTGTTCAGACTAAATTTCTGTTGACTGTTACCCTGATTTGCTCCCTGTCCACATTTTCTGCTCAGGCTTTTGTTGATTCAGGAGCAGCTATTAACCTGATGGATTTTGATTTTGCTAAACGTTGTGGGTTTCCCTTGATACCCCTACGAAAGTCTATTCCCCTACTGGGGATTGATTCTACCCCTTTGGCTGAGAATAAACCCCAGTTCTCTACTCAGGTGATAATGAGGGTTGAACCTGATCATCAGGAGAGTTGCAAATTTTTGGTGCTGTATAATCTGCATAACATTGTTGTACTAGGTTTCCCTTGGTTACAGTGTCATAATCCTGTTTTGGATTGGAAATCTGTGTCTGTAACCAGTTGGGGCTGCCAATGTGTTAATGCCAACACTCCTGTTTTTTATGCCTCTCCCCAGGCTCAGGATGTTCCTGACTTTTTGGCTGATTTTTCTGATGTGTTTAGCGAAAGTAAATCTGCATCCTTGCCCCCCCATAGGAGCTATGACTGCGCTATTGAATTAGTGCCTGGTAGTAAATTCCCTAAAGGTCGCCTTTTTAACTTGTCTGTACCTGAACATGACTAGTGTTGAGCATTCCGATACCGCAAGTATCGGGTATCGGCCGATATTCGCGTTATCGGAATTCCGATACTTAATTCCGATACTTTTTCCATATCGTATACCGGAATCGGAAGTTCCCATAATTCTTTGAGAGGCAATGTGATTTTAGTCAGCCAATGAGGAATCCTACGAAGTGTGGGCACATCCTGTAATGCTGCGGTCATCTTAACTAATGGCATGGCTGTGATTGGCTGCTGAAATGATGTCAGAATGCACTATAAAAGGCGCCGCCGCCATTTTAGCGTCACTGTGCTGTGAACTCAGTAAGGGACAGAACGCTGCTGTGCTGACTCTGAGGGACAGTTAGATATTGCGATTTTGTGTACTACTGTGCTTGAGGCAGGCTAGTTTACCAACCGCTGTGTAAAGCTTCATTTTGCCAGTGTTGTTTTAACAGCTCTGTGCAAGGTGTGTGTGTGACAGTGCAGGTGACGCTGCAGTTTGCTCTGCATCCACCGCTGTTTGTAGGCATCTGCACGTGTCACTTTTTTTTTTTTTTTTTTTTTTTATTTTATTGTGGAATTGGTGCAGCTCCATTATATTAGAAAAAAATCAAATCTATTAGTGTGACGTGCTTCCATCCGTATACAATACATTGGTTGCAAACACTATAGAAGTACAGAAAGGAGCTTTTCACAGATTGTGGACAGTTGTGTTTCAGTGTTCACTTCAGTCTGTGTTTTTTACTTTTTTGAGTGCAGATCACGCTCCAGTTACTTGTTCAAGCACTGCTGCTTGTACTCTGCTGAGCGTGTCTCAGTGGCTCATCCTTTTCATTTATCTTCAATTGGTTCTGCTACATTCCATTTAAAATAAATCTAATCTATTAGTGTGACGCGCTTCCATCCGTATACAATACATTGGTTGCAAACACTATAGAAGTACAGAAAGGAGCTTTTCACAGATTGTGGACAGTTGTGTTTCAGTGTTCACTTCAGTCTGTGTTTTTTACTTTTTTGAGTGCAGATCACGCTCCAGTTACTTGTTCAAGCACTGCTGCTTGTACTCTGCTGAGCGTGTCTCAGTGGCTCATCCTTTTCATTTATCTCCAATTGGTTCTGCTACATTCCATTTAAAATAAATCTAATCTATTAGTGTGACGCGCTTCCATCCGTATACAATACATTGGTTGCAAACACTATAGAAGTACAGAAAGGAGCTTTTCACAGATTGTGGACAGTTGTGTTTCAGTGTTCACTTCAGTCTGTGTTTTTTACTTTTTTGAGTGCAGATCACACTCCAGTTACTTGTTCAAGCACTGCTGCTTGTACTCTGCTGAGCGTGTCTCAGTGGCTCATCCTTTTCATTTATCTCCAATTGGTTCTGCTACATTCCATTTAAAATAAATCTAATCTATTAGTGTGACGCGCTTCCATCCGTATACAATACATTGGTTGCAAACACTATAGAAGTACAGAAAGGAGCTTTTCACAGATTGTGGACAGTTGTGTTTCAGTGTTCACTTCAGTCTGTGTTTTTTACTTTTTTGAGTGCAGATCACGCTCCAGTTACTTGTTCAAGCACTGCTGCTTGTACTCTGCTGAGCGTGTCTCAGTGGCTCATCCTTTTCATTTATCTCCAATTGGTTCTGCTACATTCCATTTAAAATAAATCTAATCTATTAGTGTGACGCGCTTCCATCCGTATACAATACATTGGTTGCAAACACTATAGAAGTACAGAAAGGAGCTTTTCACAGATTGTGGACAGTTGTGTTTCAGTGTTCACTTCAGTCTGTGTTTTTTACTTTTTTGAGTGCAGATCACGCTCCAGTTACTTGTTCAAGCACTGCTGCTTGTACTCTGCTGAGCGTGTCTCAGTGGCTCATCCTTTTCATTTATCTCCAATTGGTTCTGCTACATTCCATTTAAAATAAATCTAATCTATTAGTGTGACGCGCTTCCATCCGTATACAATACATTGGTTGCAAACACTATAGAAGTACAGAAAGGAGCTTTTCACAGATTGTGGACAGTTGTGTTTCAGTGTTCACTTCAGTCTGTGTTTTTTACTTTTTTGAGTGCAGATCACGCTCCAGTTACTTGTTCAAGCACTGCTGCTTGTACTCTGCTGAGCGTGTCTCAGTGGCTCATCCTTTTCATTTATCTCCAATTGGTTCTGCTACATTCCATTTAAAATAAATCTAATCTATTAGTGTGACGCGCTTCCATCCGTATACAATACATTGGTTGCAAACACTATAGAAGTACAGAAAGGAGCTTTTCACAGATTGTGGACAGTTGTGTTTCAGTGTTCACTTCAGTCTGTGTTTTTTACTTTTTTGAGTGCAGATCACGCTCCAGTTACTTGTTCAAGCACTGCTGCTTGTACTCTGCTGAGCGTGTCTCAGTGGCTCATCCTTTTCATTTATCTCCAATTGGTTCTGCTACATTCCATTTAAAATAAATCTAATCTATTAGTGTGACGCGCTTCCATCCGTATACAATACATTGGTTGCAAACACTATAGAAGTACAGAAAGGAGCTTTTCACAGATTGTGGACAGTTGTGTTTCAGTGTTCACTTCAGTCTGTGTTTTTTACTTTTTTGAGTGCAGATCACGCTCCAGTTACTTGTTCAAGCACTGCTGCTTGTACTCTGCTGAGCGTGTCTCAGTGGCTCATCCTTTTCATTTATCTCAATTGGTTCTGCTACATTCCATTTAAAATAAATCTAATCTATTAGTGTGACGCGCTTCCATCCGTATACAATACATTGGTTGCAAACACTATAGAAGTACAGAAAGGAGCTTTTCACAGATTGTGGACAGTTGTGTTTCAGTGTTCACTTCAGTCTGTGTTTTTTACTTTTTTGAGTGCAGATCACGCTCCAGTTACTTGTTCAAGCACTGCTGCTTGTACTCTGCTGAGCGTGTCTCAGTGGCTCATCCTTTTCATTTATCTCCAATTGGTTCTGCTACATTCCATTTAAAATAAATCTAATCTATTAGTGTGACGCGCTTCCATCCGTATACAATACATTGGTTGCAAACACTATAGAAGTACAGAAAGGAGCTTTTCACAGATTGTGGACAGTTGTGTTTCAGTGTTCACTTCAGTCTGTGTTTTTTACTTTTTTGAGTGCAGATCACGCTCCAGTTACTTGTTCAAGCACTGCTGCTTGTACTCTGCTGAGCGTGTCTCAGTGGCTCATCCTTTTCATTTATCTCCAATTGGTTCTGCTACATTCCATTTAAAATAAATCTAATCTATTAGTGTGACGCGCTTCCATCCGTATACAATACATTGGTTGCAAACAATATAGAAGTACACAAACGGGCCTTTCACAGCTACTGAACATGGGTTTTTAATTTTTAACTAAAATATGTATTTTTTCAAATGACACAAATATAAGTAATGTTGAAGAGGAATAGTCCTACATCCATTGTTTGCACAATATTACAGGTGTACATCATGTCCCTTAATCAACAATGTATTATTATATTTACTTGTATGCTTTTATTTAAAAGCCAAGAACACAGAAGGATAACCTTCGCACTGCAGCTGTTGTCAAAGTTCAACCCACATTATGCACTTCCAACATTGCAGCATTTGAGGCATGATGTGAGTTGGATTGGTCAAAGTTATGGAGTGAGAAGGTTCACCATCAGTACCCTATAGCATAAGTATGCTTTTGTGTTAGCATTTGTGTTAGACATGTGGATATCTGCCATAATATGTCACAATTATTTAGTTACAGATTTGTTACCAACACTAATCATTGAATGGTTTTAAATTTGACGTTTCACTTGTTTACAGCTTAGAAATAAGGGTGTAGCCTGATATCTATGTGTAGCACTAGCCACTTTAACATGTCATGTTTTTTTAAACATGTGTAGCTAGGTAGCAGTAATTTTTGCCGGACACACAGCAGGGGAACAGCAGGCGTTACTGAACCCCACTATTACTATAGCTTGTGTATTGGTCTGTGGACACGACACTTCTGAGCAGCAACTGGCAGTGTTGTAGCCCAGGGAGTATAGCTCAGGTGGTAGAAAGATGAACATAACAGGAGACATGGAAAACGTTGCCAACCAGTTAGTTAATCTGAAACCGGACAGGCAAATTCAGGCGAGATCCATGCCTAGTTCATTTTCAGAAAAGTAAGCCGTTCTACATTATCGTAGGATAGTCGCATGCAACGGTCTGTTAGTACACCACCTGCAGCAGTAAAGACGCGCTCCGATAATACACTGGCAGCAGATCAAGCCAGCACCTCCAATGCATACTGGCTAAGCTCTGGCCATGTATCCAGCTTAGAGACACAAAACTTGAATGGGGAAGAGCCATCTGAGAGTACACTGAGAGGGCAAGACATGTAGTCTGTAACCATCTTACGGAAATGTTGCCTCCTGCTGACTGGAGCCGTCTCGGATGGTGTAGACATTGGTGGCGCTGCCACAAAACTTCGACACATTTGGAACATACTGTTCTTGCCCTGTGCAGAGGCGCTGCTTGTGCTCCCTCTTGTTGCAGAGCTGTCTCCACTGCCTCGACGCACAGAGCTGCTTTGTAAATCAGTAGCAGCAGCAGTGCTCTCGGCTGGAATGGAGAACATTATGGATTGCACCAGTGTGTCTTGGTACTTCCGCATTTTACGCTCCCGGTTCAACGGTGTGATGAGGCTTTGTAAGTTGTCCCGGTAGCGAGGGTCTAGGAGGGTGTACACCCAATAATCAGACGTGGTGTGAATGTGTTCGATGCGGCGGTCGTTTCTCAGCCACTGCAGCATGAAATCAACCATGTGCTGCAGACTCCCAACTGGCCAAGAAACGTTGTCCCCTGCAAGAGGCGTCATCTCCGCCTGCTGTGCATCACCCCACCCTTGGTCTACATACTGACTAGAGCATTGTCTACCTCCCTCTGGAGCGATGTCTTCCTCCTCCATTGACTCCTCCTCATCCTCCTCACAAAGTCCTTCAAATACATATAAATTTACAAAATTTAAAACTCAAAATTTAAAAACTTTGTATCATAATTCTGTAACATCAGTTTATGGAAACACAATAGCATTACAAAAGGATAGACAAAAACTGTACATTATGTGCTTTGTAAATACATTAAAAGTTTGTAATGGTTATGAAAATATAGACAGCGACTCTGGAGGTTCAATTGTTGATACAGCATGGTACTTTGAAAGTCCTCCAGCCCTTTGTGAGGAACCACGTTGCGCTGACTGTCCAGAAGGTGATGGAATTTGTGACTCCTCATCCTCCACCTCTTCCAAAACCTCATGCCTTAGTGCTTGCAGTGTTTTTTGAAGCAGGCAGATAAGGGGGACAGTCAGGCTGACTAGTGCATCATCTGCACTCGCCATCCGCGTTGACTCATCAAACGCACGCAAAACGTGGCAGATATCCTTCATAGAGTTATTCGCCACTCATTACACTGGCAGTGGCTGCCCATTCATTATAGGATCCAATTCTAATTACTGGTTCTCACCAACAAAGCTCTCCACAGCGCAGCACCCCCCTACATCTCCTCCCTTATTTATATTTATCGGCCTAACCGACTGCTGCACTCTGCAAACGACCTTCGACTAACCTCTGCACTAATCCGTACCTCCCACTCCCAACTCCAAGACTTCACCCGCGCTGCGCCAATCCTCTGGAATGCTCTACCCAAGAAATTAGGACTATCCGCAATTTGGATGGTTTCAGGCGCTCCCTCAAAACACATTTGTTCACAGTGGCCTATCACATTCACTAATCAAAGTCATTCTATGTGTAATTCTGTGTGTGTAGCCCATTCACTATCTCCATGCATCCCTCACTTCCTTAAAATGGCTGGACCATCATTGTAAAAACACCATTGTATATAAACACCTGTACTTTGTATCTCCCACACCTCATTGTAGATTGTAAGCTTTCACCAGCAGGGGCGGCTGATTTTGCTTTAATTATTGTATTGTTAACGTTGTTACTTATGACTCGTGTTTTGAAACTGTTAAACTGTAAAGCACTGCGGAATATTATGGCGCTATATAAATAAATAATATTATTATTCTTATTATAGAGGCCCACTCAGTAGTGGTGAAGTGTGAACGGCGCAAATTGCGAGTTGACTGCGCCTGATGCAGCTGATACTCCATTACTGTTGGCTGCTGCTCACACAACCGCTCCAACATATGTAACGAGGAATTCCACCTGGTGGGTACGTCACATATGATGCGATGTTCATGAAGGTGAAATCTGCGTTGCAGAGCTGCAATCAGCGATCTGGCCATGCTGGAACGTCGCAAGTGAGCGCACTCTAGGCGGACCTTGTGCAGCAGTGCATCAAGATCCGGATAGTCCCTCAAAAAACTCTGCACGACCAAGTTGAGCACATATGACAGACATGGTATGTGAGTGAGGTTGCCAAGGCCCAGAGCTGACACCAGATTTCGGCCATTGTCACACACTACCAAGCCTGCCTGTAGATTCTCTTCCAAAAACCACACGTCGCTCTCCTGCTTTATGGCATTACAGAGCTCCTGCGCTGTGTGGCTAAGATTCCCCATGGAAATTAATTTCAGGATGGCCTGTTGACATTTGGACACGGCTGTGCTCATATCGGTCGCAACAGGTAAACGTTCACGGGTCCATGTGGAGGTAGACCGTGACGGCTCCTGCAGCGATGATTCTGAGGAACTGGAATAGGAGGAGGAATCAATGTGTACAGACTTGATTCCTGCAATCCTTGGAGTTGGCAGAACACGTACAGCGCCACTCGCAAGATCAGTACCCGGCTGCACAACATTGACCCAATGGGCAGTGAGGGAAAGGTATTGTCCCTGGCCATGGGTGTTAGAACCCTCTTGTTAGGTTTTGTTTCAGTTTGCTGGTCACATGACCTTTTTTCCCTATTTAGTCTGGCTCCGCCCTTCTGGCTTTGCTTGACTTCATTGTATTATCTACTGTTAAGCTAGCCGGGTGCTTAGGTGCCTTAATCTGTCAGTTTTGCTTGATGTTAGGATCACAAAGTATTTATTTTTCTGTTTAATTATCCATGCTACAATTTATGTTAGGAGGTGTCCACCTTTTCTCACAGTCCCTAGATCTTGTAGGGATTACTCCCTCGCAACTATAGGTCTTCGTTCACACTAGATGAGGACTTTAGCGGGTCTGGTCGCAGGATCAGGTTCCCCGTTACATCGTAGGGATTCAGCTTAGTTGTATTGTAGGGACAGAATTCCCTTCTTTCCTTACTGGTTGTAGCAGATCATAACAATGGGTACTGGTCCACGCATCGGTGGTCAGGTGGACCTTGCTACTGAGGGCTTTTAGTAGCGCATGTTTAATTTTTCCCTCAACATGCTTTTGCAGACCAGGGACGGCTTGCCTGCTGAAATGAAATCGGCTTGGCACATTGTATTGTGGGATTGACAATGATATTCAGTTACGGAAACTGTCTGTCTCCACCAGCCTGAATCACAGCATTTCAAGGGACAGGAGTTTTGCAATGCCAGCATTCAGAGCCTGTGCTCGTGCATGGTTTGCGGAGTATGGCCGTCTTTTATCCCATGCCTGTGCTACCGCTGGCTGTTTTGTGGCCTGGGAGTGTGAGGATGACAGGGAACTTGCTGCTGTGTGTGGAATAACAGTTTGTCTCTGGACAACAGTGGCCGAGGTTCTTCCATGGCGATCCTGTGAGGAAGCATAACCAGCTGTGTGTGAGCTCGATGAAGAGGCTTCAACACAACCTGAAGATGTAGGTGCTGCTGTAGGTTGGCCTACATCTCTAGTGTGTCTTTGTAACTCAACTACGTGCTTTGTCCGCACATGTTTCCACATATTTGTGGTATTGAGGTGACTGACACTTTTAGCTATTTTTAATTTTTAATTACACAGCTTGCATTTCACATAGCAAATATCATGTGCAAGTGTGTGAAAAAAGGACCACGCAGTGCAAGTCCTGGGAGCGCACGTTTTGACTTTTGGAAGACAACTGCTCCGAACAGGTGCCAAACTGGAGGCTACAGGCAACCGAGTCTGCAGCCTAACTCTCCCTCCTGTTTGTACCGTTGGGGCAATGTCTTCCTCTATCTTCCTTCTATCACTAACCATTTCTCTAGGCCTCTCCCAGCTTTCAACCAAAGTACTGGTTCTCACCCACAAAGCTCTCCACAGTGCAGCACCCTCCTACATCTCCTCCCTCATTTCTATCTATCGGCCTAACCGACTGCTGCGCTCTGCAAACGACTTTCGACTAACCTCTGCACTAATACGTACCTCCCACTCCCGACTCCAAGACTTCTCCTGCTCTACGCCAATCCTCTGGAATGCTGTACCCAAGAAATTAGGACTATCCACAATTTGCATGGTTTCAGGCGCTCCCTCAAAACACATTTGTTCAGAGCGGCCTATCACATTCACTAATCAAAGTCATTCTATGTATTCTGTGTAAGTGTGTGTGTGTCTCTAGCCCATTCACTATCTCCATCCCTCAGTCCCTTAAGATGGCTGGAACATCATTGTAAATGCACCATTGTATATAAACACCTATACTTTGTATCTCCCCCATCTCATTGTACATTGTAAGCTGTCACGAGCAGGGGCGACTTATTTAGCTTAAATTATTGTATTGTTAACGTTGTTACTTATGACTTGTGTTCTGAAACTGCTAAACTGTAAAGCGCTGCGGAATATGATGGCGCTATATAAATAAATATTATTATTATTCCTCTGAGCTGCTCCCACCACCTTCCTGTTCTTCATGCCATGTTGGGTCTTGGACCTCATCATCTCCACTACCCTCTTCCAACACCTGCTGTTGGGTGGTCTGGCCAGCACCATGCTCAACAGAAACTGGCACCTGGGTCTCATCATCATCATCAGATGCGTTCTGCGGTGTGCTGACCATCGGCACTGTCTCACCCGCCTCTTCAGATTCAGAGAGACACAGCTGTTGCGCATCACTGCATACTCCCTCTTCACATTACAGAATGCTGCTTGGCTGGGCCCCTGTTTGCAAGCCAATAGATTCTGAGAACAGAAGCAGACACTCAGCTGGCTCCTGTACAGAACTCTCTGACTGCCTGGGCAATTTGCCAGGCGGTGAAGAGACAGATGGTTGCCCAACAGTGCTGTGGTCCTGAGAGGAGGTGGAAGCAATTGAAGTCGATGCATTGGCTGACATCCAAACAACAACGGCTTCAATTTGTTCTTCCCGCAGCAGGGGGGTACTCCGAGCTCCTACAAAAGTGCGCATAAAGGAACGCTCACGGCCCGGGAAAACTGGTGGATGCTGTGTCACTGGGGGCCGCAGCAGCCACAGAATCCCCACGTCCTCTCCCTGAAGAAACTCCACGACCACGTGCCTTACTCCCTGCCTTCTTCATCTTGGTAGATTGATAAAGAAAGTCTGAAAAGTTATAAGGTCTAAGTGTGGTTATTCCGCAGAGACTGCAGTGAACACTGCACACAACTGTTCACTACCCAATGCGTCTCAGCAGGAAGGCAGTCTGTGCGTCAAAACAAAGGCACAAGCATACATCCATGTACCCTGTTTATACAGCTATATAAAAAAAAATATGTAGTAGTGACGCACACTTTATTGAGGTACAGTATTACATTGCCATTCACCATCTGTGGCTATGCAGTGTCATCTATATATACCTTATCTATCTGTTGTCATGCTTCCAAGTCGACAGTCAGCCATAAATAGCAATTTTCACTATGCACTATGCACTTTTTAAAGGTTATGTTTGTTAATAAAAATGATTATTGCCACATATTATGAGTATTACATGATGGAAATTGTATAATTTTGTATAAAATATTTAGGGACATTATTCAGCAAATGGAACATTTTAGTAATATCACAGATAACTTGTAATGCTGATGATGTTTTGAAGTCAGACATTCATTGTCTATACAATAAAAATGGTGTACATACTGTTACTTATCCATCATTAATGGATTCAGATATGTACTTGTATGCTTTTATGTACAACCGTATAGCAGATTCCTTAACTAATTTATTTTGTGGTTTGCATTGCTGTTCAACATGTTAATGTATGTGTTTATGTTTGTCAATTCTTTATTTATCTAGATATTAGTTTAAATGAAATCATCATCTTATGGTAGTAAAGGTTATCTTTCTCTTGTTTGAAGTATAGACATTTAAAATTGACAGGTAACAAGGAAATTACTTGATCTAGTATTTAAACATCCTCCTTGACCCTGGGCTCCAACACCGCCAGTTGTTGCTCGGAAGTGCTGTTAGCACAGTCAACACTTGCTCCTGTGTTACTGGGGTTCAGTAACGTCAGCTGGTCCTCGGTTGTGCCATTGGCTCTTTTCCTTCTGCTGCCCCTCCGGGTTCCAGTACCGTCAGCTGGTTCTCCGCAGTGCCTTTGGCCTAGGTGCCTCCATGTCGGTATCCGAGTTCCAGCAACGTCTGCTGGTCCTTGGTAGTGCTTTGGAGCACAGGTACCTCCTGCTTAGTAACCGTGTCCCAGTAACGTCAGCTGGTCCTCGGTTGTGCCATTGGCTCTTTTCCTTCTGCTGCCCCTCCGGGTTCCAGTACCGTCAGCTGGTTCTCCACAGTGCCTTTGGCCTAGGTGCCTCCATCTCGGTATCCGAGTTCCAGCAACGTCTGCTGGTCCTTGGTAGTGCTTTGGAGCACAGGTACCTCCTGCTTAGTAACCGTGTCCCAGTAACATCAGCTGGTACAAGATTGTGCTACAAATACAAGATACGGAACAAGAGACACAAGAACAATAAGCAGAAGATCTAAAAGCAGAAGAACATGAAGTATAAGACCAAAATGAAGAGCAAAATATATGCTCTAAATTCTAAGCAGAAGAAGACTAAGCAGTGTATGGGGGTGAGTCCGTTCCTCCTCGTGGTGCCCCTGGAAAATGCCTGCTGCTGCAGGCTAAACTGAACACGGACAAATACTGTTGTAATTTAAATCTTTTGTGACAGCAAGAACGGAAGGATGAAAAATTCATACTTTGACAGATTACAAGTACAGGATTCTCTGTCACAAATAAGAATATGATGAAGAAGATGAAGCAGAATATGAATAAGAATAATAGTTTAATAAGAAGAATATGAGTAATGTTAACAAAGATGAATAGCAAGAAGTTTAAGAAGAAGATAAAGAAGGTGAAGATGAAGAATAATTTGATGAAAAAGATGATGCTGCAGAAGATTATGAAGGAGAAAGTGTGTGAAAAGTTAAAAAGGTGAAGATGAAGAGCATGGAAGTTGTGTAATATACATATTTGCCAAAATATAAAAAACGTTAACATTGTCAATTTCTTCGTCAATCCGAACATCTTTAAAAAAAAATATATTTATGCTATTCCATTTGATTGGGTTAAACATCTATGCCTTTAATGTCTCCTCAACCTTCCCCAATACATTCTACATTACTCTTTCTTGTTTTCCTTCATGTACAATTAACCAACAAGGCAAGAATGGGTTTTTTTTAATTTCGATATTTTGTTCCCATAGACTTACATGGGACTTCCGGTATCGGTATCGGGTATCGCCGATATTTTAGTGATATCGGCGATACCATTCCGATTCCGATACTTTAGGATATCGGAAAGTATCGCTCAACTCTAAACATGACGCTATGCGGTCTTATATCAAGGAGTCATTGGAGAAGGGTCATATCAGACTATCCTCTTCACCCTTGGGTACCGGTTTTTTCTTTGTGGCCAAAAAGGATGGTTCATTAAGGCCGTGTATTGATTATCGTCTCTTGAACAACATCACTGTGAAATATCAATATCCGTTACCTTTGATTTCTGACCTGTTTTCCAGGGTGAAAAGTGCTACTTGGTTTACCAAGCTTGACCTCAGGGGGCGTATAACCTTATTCGCATTAAGCACGGGGATGAATGGAAGACGGCATTTAATACCCCAGAGGGGCATTTTGAGTACCTAGTGATGCCCTTTGGGCTCACTAATGCTCCTTCCATCTTCCAGTCCTTCATGAATGACATTTTCAGGGATTTTGTGGATAAATTTCTGATTGTTTATTTGGATGATATCTTGATTTTTTCCAATGACTGGGACTCTCATGTGAAACATGTTCGGACTGTGTTCCAGATTTTGAGAGAGAATGCTCTGTATGTGAAGGGATCAAAGTGTCTTTTTGGCGTACAGAGGATCTCCTTTCTGGGATTCATTTTGTCCCCATCTGTTATTGAAATGGACCCGGTCAAGGTTCAGGCCATCTGTGATTGGGTCCAACCTACTTCATTAAAGGCTCTTCAGAGATTCTTGGGTTTTGCCAATTTTTATCGTAAATTTATTGGTAATTTCTCTGTTATTGTTAAACCATTGACTGATTTGACCAAAAAGGGTTCTGCTGTGGTGAATTGGCCTCCTGAGGCAGTCTCTGCATTTCAGGAACTTAAGCAGAGATTCACTTCTGCTCCTGTTCTACGGCAGCCTGATGTTTCTCTGCCATTTCAGGTGGAGGTTGATGCCTCTGAAATTGGGGCAGGTGCCGTTTTGTCCCAAAGAGATCCAGAGACCTCTAAAAGTAACCCTTGTGCCTTTTTCTCTCGAAAATTTTCTCCAACTGAACGTAATTATGACGTGGGTAATCGGGAGTTATTGGCCATGAAGTGGGCTTTGAAGAGTGGAGACATTGGCTGGAGGGAGCTAAACATCAGGTGGTGGTTCTCACGGACCATAAGAATCTGGTTTATCTGGAATCAGCCAAGCGACTTAGTCCTAGACAGGCCAGGTGGGCCTTGTTTTTCACACGTTTTAATTTTGTGGTTTCCTTTCTTCCTGGCACTAAGAATGTTAAGGCGGATGCCCTCTCGAAAAGTTTCCTTGCGGACTCTCCCGAGTTATCTGATCCTGCTGTTATCTTGAAAGAGGGTGTAGTTCTTTCCGCCATCTCGCCGAATTTGAGACTGGCTCTGGAAGGGTGTCAGGAGGATAAACCCGAGCGCTGCCCTATTGGGAAATTGTTTGTCCTAGACCGGTGGAAAAAGAATGTGATGTCTGAGATTCATTGTTCCGCATTGGCCGGTCATCCCGGAATTTTTGGTACCAGAGACTTGGTTAGTCGGTCCTTTTGGTGGCCTACTTTGTCTCGTGACGTCAGGGAATTTGTGCAGTCCTGCGGGACTTGCTCTCGCTCCAAGCCTTGCTCTCGCTCTAGTGGTTTGTTGATGCCATTGCCTGTGCCCAAGAGACCATGGACCCATATCTCTATGGATTTCATTTCCGACCTCCCTGTTTCTCAGAGAATGACCGTTATCTGGGTGATTTGTGATAGGTTTTCCAAAATGATACATCTTGTGCCATTACCTAAGTTGCCTTCCTCCTCCGAATTGGTGCCTTTGTTCCTTCAGCACGTGGTTCGGTTACACGGCATTCCTGAGAACATTGTGTCTGACAGAGGAGTCCAGTTTGTTTCCAGATTTTGGAGGACTTTTTGTTCTAAACTTGGTGTTCAATTGTCTTTCTCCTCGGCTTTTCATCCTCAGACCAATGGACAAACTGAGAGAACAAACCAGACATTGAAGACTTATCTGAGATGCTTTGTGTCTGCTGATCAAGATGACTGGGTCTCTTTTTTGCCTTTGGCTGAGTTTGCTCTTAATAATAGGGCTAGCTCTGCCACTTTGATGTCTCCATTTTTCTGCAATTTTGGGTTTCACCCTCGATTTTCTTCGGGACAGACGGAGGCTTCTCTCTGTCCAGGTGTTGACTCTGTTGTGGAGAGTATGCAGCAGATTTGGGACCAGGTAGTGGAGAGGTTGTCCCTCTCTCAGGAGAGGGCCCAGTGGTTTGCCAACTGGCATAGGACTGATGGTCCTCGGTTTGAAGTGTGGGACTTGGTCTGGTTGTCCTCAAGAAATATCCCTATGAGAGTTGCATCTCCTAAGTTTAAGCCTACGTTCATTGGACCTTATAAGATCATGGAGATTCTTAATCCTGTTTCCTTTCGTTTACTTCTTCCAGGGACATTTAAGATCCATAACGTGTTCCACAAGTCCTTATTGAAGAGGTTTGTCGAGCCAGTGGTTCCTATGGCTGCGCCTCCTGACCCTGTTTTGGTTGAGGGCAATCTGGAGTATGTGGTTGAGAAAATATTGGATTCTCGTTTTTCTAGATGGAAACTCCAGTATTTGGATAAGTGGAGAGGTTATGGTCAGGAGGACAATTCTTGGGTGTTTGCTTCGGACATCCATGCTAGGAGACTGATCCGTGCGTATCACAGAGCTCATCCTGACCGACCTGGTTGCCCCAATGAGGGTTCGGTGACCCCTCCTCAAGGGGGGGGTACTGTTGTGAATGTGTTAGAAATGAATTCTGAGCAGAAGCTCCCTCTGGTGGTTACAAACAGTACTGAACCATTCAATGAAGATTGTGAAGATTGGCAATCAGGAGTTACAGACTGGTCTTATATAAGGGAGGTTCCCTCCCCTCATGTTTGCCGGTGATCAATTGTTCTTGTCTCAACTGTGGTTCCTGGTTCACTTTGAAGCTTGCTGAGTCTTGCCTGCATCTTCTGCTATCAGATAAGATATTTTCTGCTTTTATTTTTGTGCTTGCTTTTTGCATTGTTCTCTGCACTTCTGTGGAGGTCAGCCAGGTCCCCTCCGGGTCTTGTGCTCCTCTCAGTTCATCTGAGCCACTGTTATTTGTTCATTTGCCTTTTCCAGTTTTTTCAGTGGCTGCGGCTTAGTTTTGTTACACCAGAGAACTAATTTAGGTGGTAGAGGTCGTGTGATCTCAGGTGTTTTTTCAATTAGAGTTGGTATTTTTTAGGGTTTTTTGGATTGCAGTAAGTGTCCTTCCTATCCTTTTTTCTCTAGAAAGATTGGGCCCCAACGTTTGCTCATACTATTTTCTGTCTGTGTCTGTATTTCCTTTTGTCT
>JARQOD010008409.1:0-35659 GCA_033576555.1 Oophaga sylvatica | reverse complement strand
GGGCAGTTTATAATGAAGTGCCCTGACTTACCACAATAGAAACATAGATTCTCCTTAAAACGATGTTCCTTGCGTGCATCACTAACCCGTCGTTGTAAAGAGTCTACCTGCATGGGTTCAGGTTCAGGTTCCCGTGTAATCCTACTCAAAGGTTCCTTAGCTGGAGAGGAAGGTAGGAAAAGGTTAGTGCGATTGCTTTCGAACCATCTCTCTTGCCTGCGTTCAGTCAGACGAGTATCAATACGGATGCAGTAGTTAATAAAGTCACCTAACGCAGTGGGAGGGTCGGCACGAGCAAGTTCATCCTTAATCAGTGGAGATAACCCCTTTCGAAAAATAGATTTTTTGGCGGAACTGTCCCAGGTGGTGTCAAGGGCCCATCTCCTGAAATCCAAGGCATATTCAGCTACCGAGTGCTTACCTTGGCGCAAAGCTAACATGGCTGCTTCAGCTGTTGCACCTCGATTGGGGTCATCAAACACCTGCCCCATGGCTGAAATAAAAGCATCAAGGTGATTCAAACAATCATCCTCAGTCTCAATCAGAGGGTTTGCCCACATCAAAGCCTTGTTGGTAAGCAACATAATTATAGTAAGCACCTTAGATCGTTCAGTGGGAAATTGTGAAGCATGTGCAGAAAAAAAAAGATTGCATTGATTAATAAATCCCCTAAATTTCTCACGTTCACCGCCAAAACGAAAAGGGGGAAACTTGGGAATCCCAGAACTCGGGGCTACGGCAGGAGCCTGGACTCGCTCTTCTAGAACCTCAATCCTGGCTCGCAAATCCTGGGCAGTCTGTCCAAACACTTGCAAATTGTGATTAGTGAGGTCCTGTAGGCTTGAAAAACGGGTCTTTATATTCTGCAAATCTGCAAGGATATTATCAGTCACTCCGCAAAGTTCCTTTATGCGGGCCTCCATTTTCCAGATCTTTTAAGACAGGAGTACTGGAAGAAGAGGAGAGGAGAAAAAAAAAACAATAGTGTTTACCTGTGGTAACACTGCAGAGAGAAAAAAAAATTAAGGGAACTGCTCACCTGGAATGGTTGTGAGAAGTCACAACCACTATCATCACAGAAAGTTCACCCGGACATCTGATATCCACAGTTACAGCAGACAAAAAAGAGAAAAGAAAAAAAAAAAAACAATAGTGTTTACCTGTGGTAACACTGCAGAAAAAAAAACACTTAAGGGAATTGCTCACCTGGAATGGTTGTGAGAAGTCACAACCACTGTCATCACAGAAAGTACAACCGGACATCCGATATCCACAGTTACAGCAGACACAGCCTTTCCAGACCCAGCAGACACTAAAGTTTTGGCTTCAGAATCTTGTAATGTATGTAGTACAGTTCATATAGCGTCTTGTGCTTGGGTGCGATGAAAATACATGAGACACAGGTTTGATATAGAAGGTCTTGTATTACTTCATACAAGTTGGCAAAAATAGTCACACAGTTTGCAGACACAGAAGCAGGAGACACAGCAGGCCAGAGTAAGCTAAGCTCAGCAATCACTCTCCACAACAGGTTCAGGATCTTCTTCTCTGTTACCGTAAGTCCATGCAAACGTGGGTCTTTCAAAGAGCAGGGTTTAGAGTCCACAAGTGCTTCAGAGTTCCTCAGTAGGAATAGCTGGAGTACAAGGTCCAAGGCTTTAGGAGTCAGGTCACAGGTTCACTGCAGGCTAGATTCTGAAGCACTGATTGCTCAGCTGTGGCTGCTTAAGAAGCAAAAGGAGAGAATCAGGGCGGGAACATGCAAGCTGGAAACTCCATTTTGACTGAGGGCAAGATAGCTGCAGCAAGACAGAAAGTAAAATGGCTGACGAACAAACTGAGTTTCAGGAACATGTACACAGAACCTTACACATCGTCACACTCCCAGAACAAAAAACAGCCATCGGTACCACAGGCATGGGATAAAAGACGGCCATACTCGGCAAACCATCCACGAGCACAGGCTCTGAATGCTGGCATTGCAAAACTCCTGTCCCTTGAAATGCTGTCATTCAGGCTGGTGGAGACTGACAGTTTCAGGAACTTTATGGCATTGGCAGTCCCACAATATAATGTGCCAAGCCGATTTTATTTCAGCAGGCAAGCTGTCCCTGCTCTGCAAAAACATGTCGAGGGAAACATTAAACATACGCTACTAAACGCCGTCAGTAGCAGGGTCCACCTGACCACCGATGCGTGGACCAGTACCCATGGCCAGGGACGATACCTTTCCCTCACTGCCCATTGGGTCAATGTTGTGGAGCCGGGTACAGATCTTGCCAGTGGCGCTGTACGTGTTCTGCCAACTCCAAGGATTGCAGGAATCCAGTCTGTACACATTGATTCCTCCTCCTACTCCAGTTCCTCAGAATCATCGCTGCACGAGCCGTCACGGTATACCTCCACATGGACCCGTGAACGCTTACCTGTTGCGACCGATATGAGCACAGCCGTGGCCAAACGTCAACAGGCCGTCCTGAAATTAATTTCCATGGGGAATCGAAGCCACACAGCGCAGGAGCTCTGGGATGCCATCAAGCAGGAGAGCAACGTGTGGTTTTTGTCAGCTAATCTCCAGCCAGGCTTGGTAGTGTGTGACAA
Organism: Oophaga sylvatica; assembly: GCA_033576555.1. Lineage (NCBI taxonomy): Eukaryota > Metazoa > Chordata > Amphibia > Anura > Dendrobatidae > Oophaga > Oophaga sylvatica. The sequence continues at coordinate 33,058 of JARQOD010008409.1, read as the reverse complement.
TGGCCGAAATCTGGTGGCAGCTCTGGGCCTTGGCAACCTCACTCACATACCATGTCTGGCACATGTGCTCAACTTGGTCGTGCAGAGTTTTTTGAGTGACTATCTGGATCTTGATGCACTGCTGCACAAGGTCCGCCTAGAGTGCGCTCACTTGCGACGTTCCAGCATGGCCAGATCGCGCATTGCAGCTCTGCAAGTCAGATTTCGCCTTCCTGAACATCGCATCATATGTGACGTACCCACCAGGTGGAATTCCACGTTACATATGTTGGAGCGGTTGTGTGAGCAGCAGCCAGCAGTAATGGAGTATCAGCTGCAACAGGCGCAATCAACTCGCAATTTGCGCCGTTCACACTTCACCACTACTGAGTGGGCCTCTATGAAGGACATCTGCGACGTTTTGCGTGCGTTTGATGTCTCAACGCGGATGGCGAGTGCAGATGATGCACTAGTCAGCATGACTGTCCCCCTTATCTGCCTGCTTCAGAAATCACTGAAAGCACTAAAGGAAGAGGTTTTGGAAGTGGTGGAGGATGAGGAGTCACAAATTCAATTACCTTCAGGACAGTCAGCGCAACGTGGTTCCTCACAAAGGGCTGGGCAGGGCTCACTTTGTGAGGAGGATGAGGAGGAGGAGGAGTCAATGGAGGAGGAAGAAATCCCTACAGAGGGAGGTACACAACACTCTAGTCAGTATGTAGAGCGAGGGTGGGGTGATGCAGAGGATGCAGAGATGACGCCTCTTCCAGAGGACAGCCTTTGTTGGCCAGTTGGGAGTCGCAGCACATGGTTGATTTCATGCTTCAGTGCCTGAGAAACGACCGCCGCATCGCCCACATTCTCACCACGTCAGATTATTGGGTGTACACCCTCCTAGACCCTCGCTACCGGGACAACTTACAGACCCTCATCACACCGGTGAACCGGGACCGTAAAATGCAGGAGTACCAAGACACACTGGTGCAATCCATACTGTTGTACATTCCAGCCGAGAGAGCTGCTGCTGCTGCTACTGCTTTACAAAGCAGCTCTGTGCGTCGAGGCAGTGTAGACACCTCTACAACAAGAGGGAGCAGAAGCAGCGCCTCTGCACAGGGCAACTGTATGTTACAAATGTGGCAAAGTTTTGTGACAGCGCCAGCAAGGTCTACACCATCCGAGACGGCTCCAGTCACCAGGAAGAAACGTTTCCGTAAGATGGTGACAGACTACTTGGCTTTCCCTCTAAGTGTACTCCCAGATGCCTTTTCCCCTTTCAAATTTTGGGTCTCTAAGTTGGATACATGGCCAGAGCTTAGCCAGTATGCATTGGAGGTGCTGGCTTGCCCTGCTGCCAGTGTATTATCTGAGCGTGTCTTTAGTGCTGCAGGTGGTGTAGTAACAGACCGTCGCATGCGACTATCCTCAGAGAATGTAGACTGGCTTACTTTTCTGAAAATGAACAAGGCATGGATCTCACCTGAATTTGCCTGTCCGTTTTCAGATTAAATAACTGTTTGGCAACGTTTTCCATGTCTCCTGTTATGTTCATCTTTCTACCACCTGAACTCTACTCCCTGGGCTACAACACCGCCATTTGTTGCTCGTAAGTAATTGGCAGGGGTACTGACTCCTGGCCAGCCTGGTTACAGCACGACAGCTGTTTCCTGGCAGTGTGAACGTCAATTATCCTCCAATAAGTTGTGCTGTCGTGTTGCATTCGGGTTAGCCGACTCTATGGTGCCTGCAGTTTAGGTGATTCCTATGTGTGCTGTGGGATATGTAAATAAAGGCGGTTTCCATTGTGACAATAGGACAAGCACCCACTGTAGGACTGTGTGATTCGGTAACTGCGGACGGCTTGCGTCCTGTCAACTTACATTTTCATGGGTGCGTTCTTCTACCCGTTCGGGGTCCAGTACCATCAACTGGTTCTCCCCAGTGCCTTTGGCCTAGGTGCCTCCATCTCCGTATCCGAGTTCCACCAACGTCTGCTGGTCCTTGGTAGTGCTTTGGAGCACAGGTACCTCCTGCTTAGTAACCGTGTCACAGTAACGTCAGCTGGTACTCGGTTGTGACATTGCCTCTTTTCCTTCTGCTACCCGTCCGGGGTCCAGTACCGTCAACTGGTTCTCCCCAGTGCCTTTGGCCTAGATGCCTCCATCTCCGTATCCGAGTTCCACCAACGTCTGCTGGTCCTTGGTAGTGCTTTGGAGCACAGGTACCTCCTGCTTAGTAACCGTGTCACAGTAACGTCAGCTGGTACTCGGTTGTGACATTGCCTCTTTTCCTTCTGCTACCCGTCCGGGTTCCAGCACAGTCAGCTGGTCCTCGTTACTTCCATTGTCTCTTGCTCCATCTGATAACCGTCAGGGTTCCAGTAACGTCAGCTGTTTCTCGGAAATTAGACGACCTTAAAGACCACCCAGAAGAAGATGACGACAACAAGGACGACGAGCATGAAGCCAACCAGCCTGAACACCATCACAAAGAAAAAATAAAAGATTACCCAGAAGAAGATCACCAACAGGACAAAGAAGGTTAAGACAAACTACAAGATACAGAACAAGAGACAGAAGAACAATAAGCAGAAGATCAAAAAGCAGAAGAACATGAAGTATAAGACCAAAATGAAGAGCAAAATATATGCTCTAAATTCTAAGCAGAAGAAGACTAAGCAGTGTATGGGGGTGAGTCCGTTCCTCCTCGTGGTGCCCCTGGAAAATGCCTGCTGCTGCAGGCTAAACTGAACACGGACAAATACTGTTGTAATTTAAATCTTTTGTGACAGCAAGAACGGAAGGATGAAAAATTAATACTTTTACAGATTACAAGTACAGGAATCTCTGTCACAAATAAGAATATGATGAAGAAGATGAAGAGGAAGAAGATGAAGAATTTGAATATGAAGAAGATTAATTAGTTTAATAATAACAATATGAGTAATGTAAACAAAAACATGAATAGCAAGAAGTTTAAGAAGAAGATTAAGAAGGTGAAGATGAAGAATAATTTGATGAGAAAGATGATGCTGCTGCTGAAGATTATGAAGGAGAAAGTGTGGCACTGGCAAAAGTTAAAAAGGTGAAGAGCATGGAAGTTGTGAAACATACATATTTGCCAAAATAGAAAAAAGGTTAACAACATTGTCAATTTGTTAGTCAATCCAAACGTATTTCCAAAAAAATATATATTAATGCTATTCCAATGCATTGGGTTAAACATGTATGCCTTTATTGTCTCCTCAACCTCCCCCAATACATTCTACATTAGTCTTTGTTGTTTTCCTTCAAGTACAATTAACCAACAAGGCAAGAATGGTTCTTTTTAATGTCGATATTTGGTTCCCATAGACTTACATTGGACTTCCGGTATCGGAATCGGATATCGACGATATTTAGTGATATCGGCGATACCATTCCGATCCGATATTTTTAGATATCGAGCAGTATCGCTCAACACTAGTCATTAGCATCTGGAGAGGGCCCCTCTTTTGTAGTGAGGCGGGACCTTCGTGTTAGTTTCCGCACACTGAGGAGGATGAGGAGGCGGAACTCAAGAGCTGTGGGGCACGATCTTACATTGCAGTACCATTTAGAGTGGTCGGCCATCGTTTTCGCGCCACTGAGTGAGTGTACACCCACGAAGAGCACGCCCTTCTTCTTCACCAGTGCCTCGTCGTGACGCAGATATGGCTGAAAAATGGCAAATACATTCTCTGATGATTTTAGCAATTCTCAAGCACAAAACCAGTTCAATTCAGGCACACAGGACTCGCTTATAGCGAGCTACAGAATCCTGTTCGTGACGCCCAAGTTGAGTCGCACAGAGCCAGAGGTTTTGTGGGTACTCGGCACCGAGCCCGTCGACTTCTATGGGGTATGTCACGGCTTTACCCGGCAATTGAATCAGAGTCTATTTTACTATGTAGAAGTGTATAAACTATAAATATATGTATATATATGTCACAATGACATGTATATATATATATATATATATATATATATATATATATATGTATTCCATGTGTGTATATTTTGTGTTTACAACGAAAGAAAGTGTTTTTTTAGTTGCGATATTTTGTTCCCATAGACTTACATGGGACTTCCCGTATCGGAATCGGATATCGACGATATTTAGTGATATCGGCGATACCATTCCGATCCGATATTTTTAGATATCGAGCAGTATCGCTCAACACTATTTATGAATCCTTTTATAAGATGCTAACAAGATGGTACTTCACCCCAATAAGACTAGCACGCATCAACAGCGACCACTCACACTTATGTTGGAGGGGATGTGGTTCCAGAGGAGACCTACTCCACATTTTCTGGACTTGCCCAAAGATTGCACTATTATGGAATCAGGTTTCCCTACTTATCAATAATTTCCTTAAAAAGACTACCATCTCACTCCACAAACAGCCTTGCTATCTTTGGGATGAGAAAACATTCATCCTTCCATGAGATACGTTTTGGTACATATCCTGCTAATAGTCAAAAACCTGATAGCCTTCCACTGGAAACAACCTGAAACCCCACAAATTATGACGTTGTCGACAGACTTCACATCCATAACTCTTTGGACCTCAAATTCGCTAGGATCAACTGCTGCATTAATAGATATGAGAAGAAATGGAACCATTGGAATTCAATATTTTCCAAACCCTAAACATAACCCTAATCCTTTTACAGGTTTCAGGTGCCTCAGGATACTTTATTCAAATTTTTTTTTTTTTTCTTCACTTGTTTAATATGTGTTGCCTAGAATATGTAAAGTTATTTATTCTGAGTTCTCTACCCTCAACCCATTCCTTTTACCCTTCTATTACCCTTTTCCCAAAGACCCTCCCCATTTCCCCTCTTTACAAATCATCTTGGAGAACAGATGTAAGGCGAAAATGTCAATATGCTTTGATAAAGTTAATTTGTTGACTGTTAAAATATACAAAATGTTAATAAAAATTTTGGAAAACAAAATTGTTAGGCCTAAAATAGTGGTGCAGCTACTAGGCATGATATGCTATTACAAATTGTTTGTGCTAAAACTGTGCTTCAGTGGCAAATCAGAAGGCCAAATTTCCACATAAAAATCATTAGTAGAGATGAGTGACTTTGCCACCGGGAGGGTCGAATCGGGTTTCAGACCATCCGACTTTACCAAAAGTCGAGTTGAACGAGATCGGTCGACTAGCTCACGGCAAAAGTCGAAACTCGGCCAAAAACTAAACCCGACCCCAATGCAAGTCAATGGTGAATAACAGTTGCCAGTGAGTGGAGGACAGTAAACACACCTACAGCGCCCATTTCAATGCCAATGACATCAATTCTTATTACTTAAGCTTGTCAACCTTAATTTACTTTATAATAATAGTAACGCATTGAAAACTGGGAGTTATTTGGCTAAAGTTGTGGGGGGGCAGGGTTGGCTCCAGGTTTTCGTGGGCCCCAGGCGTAAGAGTCTCAGTGGACCCCTTTAACACATACCACAATTCATGATGCTCCGATACGGCAGAGAATTTAGGTATAGTACAATGCCAGCAAGCAAAAAGGCAGCAAAACTCACCTGCCCAGGTCTTAGATCAAATTTACTGCAGGGTGCAGCCAGCCCTTAAAGCAAGATGTTAGCTACACATAGCTTACATATTTTGTCCAAAATATCAACTAATACCTCACAAAAAATTTTTTTGCGTTTTTTGCACTGTTTTTTCAGGGTGCAGCCAAGCCCAAACACGTCTGGTCTTGCTTTATGGGCTGGCTGAAAATTTTTTTGCGTTTTTTGCACTGTTTTTTCAGGGTGCAGCCAAGCCCAAACACGTCTGGTCTTGCTTTATGGGCTGGCTGCACCCTGTAGTGCATTTGTTCTAAGATCTGGGCAGGTGAGTTTTGCAGCCTTTTTGCTTGCTGTTTCAATTGGATTTTTGGAGACGTTGAGTCTTTTTTAGTGGCTTTGCTGAATAGTTTAGTGTAGGTACTCGTAAGCATGAGGACCTTTGGCGCAGGTTGCGAGCTTACATATTTTGGCCAAAAAATCAACTAATACCTTTCAAAAATTTTTTTGTGTTTTTTGCACTGTTTTTTCAGGGTGCAGCCAAGCCCAAACACGTCTGGTCTCGCATGAGGGGTGTTCACACTGTTGTGCATTGAGAGTGTGCTGGCCAGCCCGCCTAGTCGAATAGTAAGGGCGTGACTAATAGGCTGTGAACCAGACACTATGCATTAAACTTGTGTGAACGGTACCCTATGTTGGCCTTCATTGTGCAATTGAATACTGGGCAGTCACTTCCTCCCTGAATTGTTATGTGGTGAGTGGCTGTTGATCTGGTATTTTGCACCTGTGTAGCTAACATCTTGCTTTATGGGCTGGCTGCACCCTGTAGTGCATTTGATCTAAGACCTGGGCAGGTGAGTTTTGCTGCCTTTTTGCTTGCTGTTTCAATTGGATTTTTGGAGATGTTGAGTCTTTTTTAGTGGCTTTGCTGAATAGTTTAGTATAGTACAATGCCAATACTTCACTTCTTACGTTACATGAGTGATATCTATTGTAAATTCTACAATAGCTCAAAAAACAGACAGTATAGTCCTCCATACAGTATTATGGGCACCACATAGTGCGCCATACAGAATAATGAGCCCTATATATTGCTCCATACATAACTGGTCCCATATAATGTTCCATACAGTATATGATGAGCTCCACATAATGCTCCAGTATATGATGGTACCCATATAATGTGCCATACAGTATAGGACGGTCCCCATAGAGTATAAGCCCCACATATTGCTCCATACAGTATAATGAGTCGCATATAAAGCTACATACAGTAAATGATGGGCCCCATATATTGCTCCATACAGAATGGGCTCCATATAATGTTCCATACAGAATAGGCCCCATATGTCCTCCATATGATGCTCCATATCTAAAGGGCCCTATAAGATGCCCCATAAATAATGAACTCCATATGATGCTCTAGTATATGATGGGCCCCATATATGATGCTCCAGTGTATGATGAGCCCCATATAATGCTCCAAATATAATGGTCCCCATATATAAAGGGCTCCATGTGATGCTCCATATATAATGTGCCCCATATGATGTGCACTATATAATGGGCAGCATATGATGCTCCAGTATATGATGTGCCCCATGGATGATGCACCAGTGTATGATGGGCCTTTATAATGCTCCATATGAAATGGGCCCCATATGATGCTCCAGTATATATGGGCCCCATATGATGCTCCAGTATATAATGGGCCCCGTATATGATGCTCCACTGTATGATAGGCCCCATTTATGATGCTCCAGTGTATGATGGGCCCCATATATAATGCTCCAGTGTATAATGGGCCCTATCTATGATGCTCAAGTGTATGATGGGCCCTATATATAATTCTCCATGTGTATAATGCTCCCCATATATTGCTCCAAACATAAAAAAATGTAATACTTCTCCTCGCTGGGCACTGCTCTACTCTGGACTCCTCAGCGTCGCCATCTTCAAGGTCTCTGCACTGTGACTGTTCAGGCAGAGGGTGCACAAACGTGACATCATCGCACTCTCTGACCTGAATGTCTCTGTCAGGAAATGCGGTAGACGTCACAGCGGTGGAGCAGGGAGAGGTAAGTGTTGCAAATTCTGGGGCCCTGAGCAAGCAGGGGGGCCCACTCGTGGGCGCCGGCACTGGCACAGGACACCTCATAGTACGCTGGTGTCTCTGACGGCGAGTGGGCCCCCCCACCCGCTCAGGGCCCCGGCACTTGCCCGGGTGCGCCATGTGCTGACGCCGGCCCTGGGGGGATACAGCCCAGTTAGGGAGGTGGAAAAAATGGCATATGTTGAGGTGTAGGCTGGACGTTCAGCAGCTGCAAATGGAGGAATTGGAAGAGTCGGAGGAAGAGGAGGACAAAGTGAGCCATTTTGCTGACAACCTATGTGTCATCAGGGGAAGGTGGTACAAAATCCTTTGAAACCCAGGCATGGTTCATTTTAATAAAGATGAGATCACCAACATTTTGGGTCGACAGCTGGGTCCTTTTTTCTGTCAGGATTGATCCAGCAGCACTGAAGACTCTTTCTGATAGCACACTACCAGCAGGGCAAGCGAGCTCCTGTAAGACATATTGTGCCAATTCAGGCCAGGTGTCCAGTTTACAGGCCCAGTAGTCAAAGGGGAATGAACTGTGAGGGAGAACATCGATAGGGGAGGAGAGGTAATTTTGAACCATAGTTGACAACTGCTGTCTCCTGTCTGTTGCAATCGCTTCAGTATAAACAGTCGTGTGAGTGGTACTTGAGAAATCAGTCCACAACATGGTCATGAAACCCCTGTCTCCAACGTCACTTCAGCTGTGTGCACCACGAACACCTCTTCCATGTTGCCCAGTATGGCTCGTGGTAGAACCTGCACCGCTGCTGTGTGCTAGGAATGCCTCTAACAAACGGTTTACCAGAGTTGATTGTTTGTTCGCCAATATTAGCTCTAGGTTGTCTTGTGTGTAGGGTTGAGCATTCCGATACTGCAAATATCGGGTATCGGCCGATATTAGCTGTATCGGACTTCCGATTCCGAGTACCGATATTTTCGTCATATCGGATACCGGAATCGGAATGTCACTGTCACTGTCAGTGTCCATCGGTCGGGTCTGTCAGGAGTCAGCGGCACTTACCTGGCAGAAGATCTCCGGCGGTCACGTCCTGGACTGCTTTGATGGCCGCCATCCTCTTCTCCCTGGCGGATCACATGCAGTTTCTCGCGATAACTGCAGTGACTGCTGGGTAATCGCGGCCGTAAAGCAGTCCGATGACGTCACCGCCGGGGAAGCAGGTAATCAGCTGTGCTGCGTCGGGATGTGAGGCTCTGCCTGACATTCCGATGTAGCAGAGCTGGATCATCGTGGGACACTCGTTACTATGGACTGCGTCGGACAGGTGGTATACTGTTGGTTTGTTTTTTTTCTTTTTTTACAGGAGATCGATGGCATCGCAGGAATGAGAGAGTAATAAAATTAATGAAAACTGTGTTGTCTCTTTTATTTCATTAAAATACTTTTTTCTGGCTGTGTCTTTTTTTTAAACATTTAAAAACTTTGGGATTAATAATGGATCGGTGTCTTATTGACGCCTCTCCATTATTAACCGGGCTTATTGTCATCGTGCAATCAACGGTGACATTAACCCCTTATTACCCCGCTTGCCACCGCTACAGGGCAAGTGGGAAGAGCCGGGTAAAGTGCCACAATTGGCACATCTTTTGATGCGCCAAATGTGGGGCTGCTGTAGCCTGGTATTATCAGGCTGTTGAGGGCCAAAATCCATGGGCCTTGAAAGTCTTTTAATACCAGGCCGCAGCAGTCTGCATTTACTTGGCTGGTTAACAAAAATAGGGGGACCCCTATGCCGTTTTTTTTTTTCGAGGGGATCCCCTATTTTTGTTAACCAGCCAAGCTAAACAGACTGCTGTGGCCTGGTATTATCAGGCTGGCAAGGTCCATGGATATTGGATCCTTACCAGCCTGAAAAACCAGGCCTCAGCAGTCTGCTTCATCTGGCTGGTTAACAAAAATAGGGGGGACCCCACGCCAATTTTTTTTCGAGGGGATCCCCTATTTTTGTTAACCAGCCAAGATATGCAGACTGCTGTGGCCTGGTATTATCAGGCTGGCAAGGTCCACGGATCTTGGCTCCTTAACAGCCTGAAAAACCAGGCCTCAGCAGTCTGCTTCATCTGGCTGGTTAACAAAAATAGGGGGGACCCCACGCCAATTTTTTTCGAGGGGATCCCCTATTTTTGTTAACCAGCCAAGATATGCAGACTGCTGTGGCCTGGTATTATCAGGCTGGCAAGGTCCATGGATCTTGGCTCCTTAACAGCCTGAAAAACAGGCCTCAGCAGTCTGCTTCATCTGGCTGGTTAACAAAAATAGGGGGGACCCCACGCCAATTTTTTTCGACGGGATCCCCTATTTTTGTTAACCAGCAAAGATAAGCAGACTGCTGTGGCCTAGTATTATCAGGCTGGCAAGCAGGGTCGGACTGAGCCACTGGGACACCGGAGAAACCTCCGGTGGGCCCCAGCTCCTGCGTGGTGGGCCCTGATTTGAAAGGATAGGTCGCACAGCACGCCGATACAGTTACATTCTGCGGCAGAGCAGGGGAATCGCTCTCCCTGCTCTGCCGCCCGGAAGCTATGGGGCCTGAACAGGCGGTGGGGGGGCCCCGGTGCCAGAAGTGGGCCCCCCACCCGTCATCGGAGGGTCAGCTGTATCGGCATCCAGCCGATAAGCTGACCGCATAGAGAGAGAAGGAGCGAGCGCTCCTTCTCTCCCATAATCCCCCTCTCAGCGTCTGACAGCAGGCGCGATGACATCACTTGCCGGCGCCCGCTGTCAGACGCTGAGAGGGAGAACAGTGAGCAGACAGGAGCCGGGAGGTGAGTATTGTTTTTTTTTTATTTAATGGGGGTGCATTATACTACAGAGGCTGTATATGGGGGGTGCATTATACTACAGAGGCTGTATATGGGGGCTGCATTATACTACAGAGGCTCCATATTGGGGTGCATCATACTACAGAGACTCCCTATGGGGATGCATTATACTACAGAGGCTGCCTATGGGGGTGCATTATAATATAGCGGCTGCCTATGGTGGTGCATTATATTATAGACTCTGCCTATGGGGGTTTATTATAATATAGAGGCTGCCTATGGGGGTGCATTATACTATATTGAGAACTATCTGGTGTATTATGCTGTATGGATGCTATCTAGGGCCATCATACAGTGTTGGACCCATTAAATAGTTTGGGGACATTAAGGGGTCAGTATATATCCAGTGAGGGGGCATTATTCTGTGTATAGGGGAGATGTACAGGGGGAGACTTGGGACATTATTAAATGTAAAGTGGACACTTATTGTTATAGGGGAACTCGGGTTACTGTGACTGTCAAAGGGGCACACAGGGCATTATTACAGTCTAGGGGACAAAATGTGGGCACTGTTTTCTAGGGCACTTGCACCCGGCATTACTATATTCTAGAGGGGTGCTTTAAAATTTAGAGGTCACACAGAACCACACAGCAGGTGCAGTAATAGGGACACATACGGCAGCAGCTCAGTATTGGGGTATCAGGTGCAGTATAGGGACACATACGGCAGCAGCGGCTCAGTATTGGGGTATCAGGTGCAGAAATAGGGACACATATGGCAGCAGCGGCTCAGTATTGGGGTATCAGCAGGATGAGGAGTTTGTGCAGGTTGAGAATAGTCCAATTGGTGACCGTGACAGTGCTAAAAATATGAGAAGTGAAATGTGTCTTTGTTGTAATCTCTGCAGTCGAGTCCTGGCTGGAGAAGTGGTCATGTCGGTCTGGGCCAGATGGAAAAGACATGAAAAGTGAACAATTCCATTAGAAAGAACATCAGCGGTAAGTCATTATCTGTACCTGTGCTGTAATCTATTATATGTTCTGTAGGACTGGTATTATTTACCACAGACCATATGGCGGTAATATCAATATTGGTCTTTTTATATATAGATTATTTTTGGCAACAGCGCGGTCATTTGCTGAGGTTCTCTGATTAGGGGCCCACTCAGAAGTTTCGCCCCCACTAAACCAAAACCCTAGCTACGCCTCTGGCTCTCTCTCTAGTCTTTCTTTCTCTCTCTAGTCTTTCTCGCTCTCTGTTCTTTCTTTCTCGCTCTCTGTTCTTTTTTCTCTCTGTTCTTTCTTTCTCTCTCTCTTTTCTTTCTTTCCTCTCTCTCTTTCTTTCTCTGTTTGTTCTTTCTCTCTCGCTGCTCTTTCTCTCTTTTCCTCAGTACCAGCCACTGTGCCCTCATTACCAGTCAGTGTGATCAGCAGTGCTAAATGGGTACGCTTGGGGCGAGGATATGGGTGTGATTAGCTGTGAAATGGGTGTGGTCGGGCGTGGCCTAAAATTTGCAGCGGCGCCCTATGCGCGCCGCAGCCTTTAACCCTCTTTCCTGTCTTCAAAATTGGGAGGTATGCTGTATGACCTCCCTACAAGTTCTGGGCATGCTCCTGATGAGCGCGACGGATGGTCTCCTGAGGGATCTCCTCCCACACCTGGACTAAAGCATCCACCAACTCCTGGACAGTCTGTGGTGCAACGTGGCATGGCCTAAAATTTGCTGCAGCAGGCACAGCGTGCCACAGCCTTTGTCCCTCTTTCCCTTCTTCAAAGGTTGGGAAGTATGATGGTGGGCCCCAAGAATAATTTTTCTCTGGTGGGCCCAAGGTACTCCAGTCCGACGCTGCTAGCAAGGTCCATGGATATTGGCTCCTTAACAGCCTTAAATACCATGCCTCAGCAGCAGCAGGGGCGTACATAGAAATCATGGGGCCCCATAGCAAAAGTCTGAATGGGCCCCCCCCCCAAAAAAAAAAAACCCAGTGCCGCACAGTGAGGGGACACATAAAAAAAAAATGTATTATGCCCCCATAGATTGTGCCCCCATAGATGCTCCATAGATCATGCCCCATAGATTGTGCCCCATAGATTGTGCCCCCATAGATGCTCCATAGTATAGGCCCTTATGCTGCCGCAGCTGCTGCAACCAAAAAAAAAAAAAAAAAGACATACTCACCTCTCGTCGCTGGGGGCCAGGTGCCGGTGTCTTGAGCAGGGGGTGACACCAGTGCCGATGTCACCGCTCGCTCAGGGCCCCGGCACCTGAGATATTTAACTGTCCTCTCTCCACTGCTGAGTGCCGCTGTCTTCGGGGGCCTCCAGCAGTGAATGATGAGGCAGAGGGCGCGGCGCGCACTAACGACGTCATCGCGCCCTCTGACCTGAACATTGCAGCAAGAAGACGCGAGCAACGGTGGAACGGGACAGGTAAATATCCCTTATACTCACCCTTCCGCCGGCGCGGTCTCTGCAGCCCCTGCTCTTCTCCCGCGGTCTCCGCCGCCAGTGTTCAGCGGTCACGTGGGACAGCTCATTAAAGTCATGAATATGTGCATATTCATGACTGTAATGAGCGGTACCACCTGACCGCTGAACACAGGCGTTGGAGACCGTGGGAAAAGAGCAGGGGCTGCAGAGACCGCGCCGGCGGAAGGGTGAGTATATAGAAGAGCTGCGCTCCCCCTCCCCCGCCGACCCCCTGGTAGTACTGTGTCAGCACAGCTACCCGACCGTCGCGGGCCCCCTCACCTGTCCGGGCCCCATAGCAGCTGCATGGTCTGCTTCATTCACGGTATGCCACTGCTCAGCAGCCTGCTTCATCAGGCTGGTTAACAAAAATAGGGGGGACCCCACACCATTTTTTTTTCGAAGGGAACCCCTATTTTTGTTAATCAGTTCCCTCTGACGTCACTGATTGTGTCCCTGGCTGACCTGAAGTGAAAGTGGAAAGCAATCAATTAAGCTTTCCACTTCCTCTCCTGTCAGCCAGGAGAGGAACTCATTCATTTGGGGGTTTACTGTGAGGCTGCAGCATTAGCTGCGGTCCCTGCAGTAAACATTAACCCTTTCTGAAGGATTACACCGTGGGACCTGACTGTGCATGGGATAGGTAAGAATAATTTTGCTTTTTTATTTTATTTTTATTACAGGTAATGGTTTTTGCAGTAAAATAAAAGATGGTCAAAAACATGTGTCTTTATTTCATTAAAATGATTTTTAATTAAAGTGTGTGTGTTTTATTTTTATTTCATGCAATAGGATTAATAATTGATAGTTGTCTAATTGACAGCTCTCAATTATTAACCTGGCTTAAGGTCACCTTTCAATAGCAAGGTGACATTAACCCTTTATTAACCCATTCGCCACCGCTACAGGGCAATGGGAATAGACGGGCAAAGTGCCAGAAAGGGCGAATCTAATTATAGATTTGTCTTTTCTGGGGTGTCTGGGGGCAGATGTTAGTAGCCAGGGGGGGGCAAAAATAATGGTCCCTCTCTGGGCTATTATTATCTGCCCCCACTCGCTGGCTTTGTCTGTCTGGTTGCGAAAATAGGGCGGGAGCCCACGCATTTTTTTTCAACAATTTTACACCTCATATATATATATATATACATGTCATTGAATTTGTGACACATATATATATATATTTATATTTATAGTTGATACACTTCTACATAGTATAATAGCCGCTAATTCAATTGCCGGCTTTTGTGAAAATACAGAACCTGACATGAAATGACACATGGTTTACATAGAGTTAACCATGTCATTTCAAGTTGTTTGATCTATTGTTTTCACTAACAATTACATGAGTGGCTGTGTGCAACATTTCACACCTGTAGGGGTTAATTAAAGGTGTAAATTCGTAGCAAAAAAGTCCGTTTTTTTTACAACGAATTTACACCTTTAATTAACCCCTACAGGTGTGAAATTTTGCACACATACACTCATGTAATTGTTTATGCAAATCAGATATCAAACTACATGAAAAGACATGGTTAACTCTATGTAAACCAAGTGTCATTTCATGTCGGGTGCTTCTGTCTTTTCACAAAAGCCGGCTTTACCCGGCAATTGAATCAGAGGCTATTTTACTATGTAGAAGTGTATAAACTATTAATATATGTTTATATATATGTCACAATGACATGTGTATATATATATATATATATATATATATATATATGTATTCTATGTGTGTATATTTAGTGTTTACAAGGAAAGAAAGAGGTTTTTTAGTTACGATATTTCTGTCCCATAGACTTACATTGGATTTCCGGTATCGGTATCGGGTATCGCCGATATTTTTTGGATATCGGCGGTACCATTCCAATACCGATACTTTTGGATATCGGAAAGTATCGCTCAACTCTACTTGTGTGTTATGATCTGCTACAAGCACTAAGGAAAGATGGGAATTCTGTCCCTACAATAGAACTAAGCTGGATCCCTACGATGTAACGGGGAAACTGATCCTGTGACCAGACTCGCTAAAGTCCTCAGCTAGTCTGAACGAAGACCTATAGATGCGAGGAAGGAATCCCTACAAGATCTAGGGACTGGGGAAAAAGGTGGACACCTCCTAACAGAAGTTGTAGCAGGAATAAATAAACAGAAAATAAATTACTCAGAGATCCTAAGATCAAGCAAAACTGACTGAGAAAGGCACCTAAGCACCCGGCTAGCTTAAGAGTAGATAATACAATGAAGTCCAGCAAAGCCAGAAGGGCGGAGCCAGACTAAATAGGGAAAAAAGTTCATGTGACCAGCAAACTGAAAAAAAACTAACAAGAGGGTTCTAACATTGTGGAATGATGTTCTGTAATTTGCCTTTATAGCGTGGATCGAGGATGCTGGCCAACCAATAGTCGTCATCCTTCATAATTTTGGCAATGCGGGGGTCCCTTTTTAGGATCCGCAAGACATAATCACACATGTGGGCCAATGTTCCAGGTGTCAATGTGCACTGCCAGTGGTGGGTGGAGGAACACTTTCTGCCAAATCCACATCCCTCCAGTCACACACAAACCCTGTACCTGACCTTGGCAAGCCAACATTTTCTCTTGCCCCCTGAGAAGCATCCTCCTCCCCAAAATAATCATCCCCCTCATCCTTCTCCTCTTCCTCTTCTTCCTCCACCTCATCCAGGACAGTTCCCTGACCAGACAATGGCTGACTGTCATCAAGGCTTCATTTCCTCCTCCCCTGCAGACGCCTGATCCTTAATGTGCATCAAAGTTTGCATGAGCAGATGCATAAGTGGGATGCTCATGCTTATGATGGCGTCGTTTGCGCTTACCAGCCTTGTGCATTCCTCAAAACACTGAAGGACTTTACAGAGGTCTTTCAGCTTTGACCACTGCACACCCGACAACTCGATGTCTGCCCTCAAACTGCCTGCCCGTGTATCCACCAACAAATGCATTGCAGCCTGCCTCTGTTCACACAGCCTCTCAACAATGTGCATGGTGGAGTTCCACCTTGTTGCAACGTCTATGATTAGGCGGTGCTTGGGGAGGTGGAGCAATCGCTGCAGCCTCTGCATACGACTGGAGTCTACGGGCGAGCAACAAATGTGCTAGCACAGTCTTTGCACCTTATTGAGCAAGGCTGGTAACTCCGGATAATTATTTATGTAGCACTGCACCACCAGTTTCAAGGTGTGAGCCAGGCAAGGTATGTGTCTGAGTTTGCAAGGGCTATGGCTGCCACAGAATTATGGCCGTTATCACTGACTAACTTGCCTGGCTCAAGATGTAGAATGCTCAGCCATGACTCAGTTTCTCACTGCAAGTAGTAGGCCAGTACCTCAACGGTGTGTCTGTTATCGCCCAAAGACATCATCTTTAAAACAGTCTGCTGACGCTTACCACTATCTGTTTAACAGTGGGACACCTCGTGTGCAACACAGGCAGCTGCGAATGGAGTGCTCATGCGACTGCGCTCTGTCGATGAGCTTTCTCTTCTGGAGGAGGAGGAGTGTAGAAAGCCTACAGCCAACTGTTGTCTATACCATGGGCTAGGCAACACTATCCCATCGCCGCTATCTCCTGTAAAGCCTGTCTCCACCCCATTAACCCAGTGCGCAGTGAAGGACACGTAATGGCTCTGGCCATACCTACTGGCCCATGCATCTGTTGTGAGGTGCACCTTTCCACTCACTGATTGTTTGAGTGCATGGACAATGCGGTCTTTCACATGCAGGTGAAGTGCAGGGATGGCTTTTCTAGAAAAGAAGTGCAGACTGGGTAGGTCATAGCGTGGGACAGCATAGGCCATGAGCTCTTGGAGCGCTGCGTTTTCAACCAAATGGAAGGACATCATCTCTAATGAGATCAGTTTGGCAATGTATGCGTTCAAAGCCAGTGTACGCGGATGAGAGGATGAGTACTTTTTTCTCCTACTCAGAGTGTCTGCTAGGGTGAGCTGGACTTGAGAGCTGCATATGGGGGAACTAGCGGTGGACATGACAGACTAACAGGGGGTTGATGATGGTGATGGTGGTTGTGGTGGTGGTGGTGGTGATAGCCTAGATTCAGTCTTTCGTTGCAAAAACATTGTGATTCCCTGACTGCTTTGGCCTTCTGACGACATCTCAACATTTCTTGCTGGTGGTGTGCTAACCGGTGGTCTTTCAGTTGGGGAAGCGATGGAGCGTTGCTGGCTACCTTCAGTCGGAGCAGGTGCACATGTGCTACCTGAGGTTTTGTAGTCTGTCCACGCTTGCAAGTGCATGGTGATTAAATGTCTAAGCATGCAACTGGTATTCAAATTTCGGAAATTTTGCCCTCGGCTAAAGATCCTTCCGCACTTCTTACAGATAACCTTTGCCTCATCAAAAGGATTTTGGTTAAAAAAGTGCCACACTGCACTCTTCCTACTATGGGATAAATTTTCAGGGTTTGCACGCTGTGCTAATTTGACCGTCTGGCCTAGTTGTCCTGCAACTCTTTGTTTTTTTAACACGTTTTTGGACTGCTACAGGCCTGCCAGATAACCGCGGCTGCGATGTCGATGCCTTCTGCGGTTCCTCCTCCTCTACTGAGCTATTGCCAGTGGCACCCTCTTCCCCAATGGATGCCAATCCGGGTCAACAACTGGGTCATCCATCACCTCCTCTTCAATTTCATCAGCACCTTCCTCTGTGTCACTGTGTAAGGTGGCATAGTATGCGGGAAGGGGCACCTGAGTTTCATCAGGGTCAGAATCTGGCTCAGCATACTGCGAGGGCAATGCAGTGCTCTGGGTGAATGTACCAGCAGAATCATATAGCAGTGGCTGTGCATCAGTCTACTCCATGTCATATTCATCTTGGACTGGGGAATTCAGTATTTCAGGGAGTTTTCTGAAGTATGGCCTGCCTCATCCTTCACTTTTGGTGGGGGTGAAGGACACAAGAAAAGGTGTTGTTCCTGACCAGGAGCCTGCACTGATGACTCAGTGCTTGCAGTTTTTGAAACTTCAGAAGAGGAGGCGATAGAGCCGGAGGCTGTTTCGGCAATGTAAGCCAAAACCTATTCCTGATGCTCCAGCTTTAAAAGCCGTTTACCTACTCCCAGAAAAGGGAGCCTTCCAGGCCTTCTGGAGCCAGGCAATGACGCAGGCTCAACACCTCCTGCCTTAGGTGCTATTGTGCTTTTGGCACTACCAGCAGATGCACCACCACCACTATCAGTACCAGCTGGCCCCCCCGCCCACGTCAGCGGCCTCCTCCACCATACTTCCTCATGTTTTGGAAAATGTACCAAAAACACCAGCAGGTATATGGTACTGTATGAGGAGTGTACAGCTGTATACGGTGTAGGGAAAAATTTAAATCTCCATATATATTTCCGGAGTCACACACAGAAGCTCCCTCAGTATGAATTTGACCGTTATACAAAGAGCAGAAATACGGTACTGTATCAGAAGCGGACAGCTGTATACGGTATAGGGGAAAAATATAAATCACCTTATATGATTTCCGGAGTTTAACACACAAGATTCTCACTTTAGTATGGATTTCACCGTGATACAAAGAGCAGATATACGGTACTGTATCAGAAGCGGACAGCTGTATACGGTGCAGGGGAAAATTTAAATCTCTGTATATATTTCCAGAGTCACACAAAGATAGTCAGCATGTATTTGTTCGTGATACCAGCCGGTACACGGTAGTGTGTGAAGAGCATACAGCTCTATACGGTGTGGGAATAAATGAACACTCGGTAACTATACAGAAAAAAAGAATAACAGTATTAGTGCTGTGTAAAAAGCAGTCTGCACAGCAGTGTACACACAGCAATACAGCTATCAGTCAGCCTAATAACCAGCGCTGCATCACACAAGAAAATCCTCCCGTCACTGCACACTAACTATACAGCACAACTGCTATTAGCACAAGCACAGAAGAACTTCTCTTTCCAGCTCTAACTCTCTCCCTACTGTTAAACATCATCAGCAACCTCTCCCTACTGTTAAGATTGGCAGAAGTAAAATGGAGGTCGGCGCTCAGTGCTTTTATAGACACTATGACGCCCCCCAAAGCAAGTCAATCACTGCAATGCTATTCTCTAAGATGGTGGTGGACGCTATACATGTCATCTCGTTGCCACAGTGTACGTCCTTGCTCTTTGGCTGAAAAAAGGCGCCTGCAAGCATTCTGGGAAAACCGACTTTGGCGCTCGTTTTGCCGACCGCATGGCCGACTGCATGCTATTGTCGGGTTTCGGTCAACGAAACCCGACTTTGGTGAAAGTCGGCGACTTATGAATCTGACCGACCTGTTTCGCTCAACTCTAATCATTAGGCCTACTACAGAGGTGCATCCGTGAGGCCCAATTAGCTACTCCAAATAGTTTGTGCTAAAACTGTGTTTCAACTGCTCCATTGACTATCTCTGAACCATGGATACATTTGTGAAACCCAGGTTGGGACTATCTGGCCACCTGGAACCTATGGATACATTTGTGAAACCCAGGTTGGAACCATTCGGTCACCTCGCACCTATCAATACGTTTGGAGAAACCAGGTGTTAGGGTTCGAGTTCCCGCTGCTGCACAAGGGGAGTCTCGAACCAGCCCCGCTGCGGTCTCCCATTCATCTCCGGCCGCAGTGGAGCCTGCTCTGCAGAGACGTCGGTCCAAGCATCTTGCCCACTCCAGTACTGTGCAGTGACTTGCTGCTGCCTTTCCTGGATCTGCTATTATAGCCAGTGCTGGAGCAGACGTCTTTGGGACAAAGTCCTGCGTTTTCCCTTCTGAGCATGCCCAGAGTGAGATCTCTCATTGGAGATCAGGGGTCACATGCTCAGGTTCTGCAGCAGCTCCTATTGGTCTGCCAGGAAGGTCCTGTGACTACTGTTGTTCTGGAACAAGCTTCATTGGTCCTTGTTTCTGGCAGGTCCTGTAGCTGTTACTATAAAAGGGTAGCATGGCTGGGCCGGCATGCGCTAATATCAACCATTGTATGCTATGCGCCAGTGTGATCATGTGTGTGTGTGGTTAGGGACCTGGCTGAAATAAGCCACTAGAATACCGACTTAATCGGTGAGGAGTTTGGTGTGCTAGCTGGTCAGGGTCGGCGTCCTAGATGCCCTAGATTACCGGCATAACCGGTGAGGAGTTTTGATTGCCGTATTCAGGGTCTGGCGTTCAGACGCCATAGATTGCGGGTGACTCCCGCGAGGACATTAGCACATGATCACGCTTTATTTACGCTTAGCACTTAACTGTGTACCTGAGAGCCTGACAGGACACAGCACTTTTTCTCAGCGGCCCTGTGACGCAACAGGGTTCGCTTTCAACGCTAGACAGCGCCCTAGCGTGTTTTCTTTACGACTCAGTTGTGTTTAGTGAGTTCGCACACATCGCCATATAGCGCTGCGGCTCTCCTTCTAGCGGCTCTGTGGAGTAACAGAGTTCGCACTTATTGCCACAGCGCGTTACGGCGTTTATGTTGGCGACTCTGCGGGATAACAGAGTTTGCTTCTTACGCCATTTTACTAGCAGCAGGCTCCGCCTGCACAGTGGACCCCGGGCTGCGAACGCACCTCTCCACATCTTATATTTGGTGCGTTCCGCAGACCCTAACACCAGGTTGGGACCATCCGGTCACCTGGCCACATACCTGTATGGACTGTCAGCTTCCTACGCTTGTTTTTGCCTTCTCTCTGTGTACAACAGGTGGGTGTTATGAATGTGCTAGAGATGGTTTCTGAGCAGAGGCTCCCTCTGGTGGTTACAGACAGTACTGAAACTTACAGCGAGGAATGGCAATCTGGGATCACGGACTGGACTGATATAAGGGAGGTTCCCTCCCATGATGGCTGCCAGTGATCAATTGTTCTTGTCTCAATTGTGGTTCCTGGTTCATTTGGAAGTTTGCTGGAGTCTTGCATTCATCTGCTGCTTTCAGATAAGATATTTTCTGCTTTTCTTTTTGTGCTTGCTTTTTGCATAATTTTCTGCACTTTTGTGGAGGTCAGCCGGATCCTCTCCTGTGGCCTGTGCTCCTCTCAGTTTATCTGTAGCCACTGTTATTTGTTCATTTGCTTTTTCTCCTCAGCTACCTAAACACAACGGTATCACCGGCCCAAACTGAAAATTATATGGTACTCACAGAAGGGAAAAATAGTGTGGAAAGAAAAAAAAGTTGTCAAAGTTGTCAGAGATTTTTTTTTTTTCTGTTTGTTGCATTTTTTCCCTCCTTTTCTCTGGGTGCTGAGGAGGATTTTTTTTTTCTCTCAATGGAGTTTGCACAGTTGTCTGGCCGTGTGGATCAGCTTGCCACAGAGGTTCGGAGTATTGCTACCTATCTTGCTGGGTTGCCGGTTGTGGAACCTAGGATTCCCATGCCAGATTTGTTTTTGGGGGATCAGGCTAAATTTCGGAATTTCAAAAATAACTGTAAGTTGTTTTTTGCCTCAAAACCTAAGTCCTCAGGGAGCGCAGCACAGCAGGTTTAAATTGTCATCTCAATCCTGCGCGGCGACCCTCAGGATTGGGTTTTTTCCCTGACACCTGGGGATCTTGTTTGAATGATATTGATGTATTTTTTATGGTTCTGGGGTTATTGTACGATGAACCTAATGTCACTGATCAAGCTGAAAAAATCTTGTAGGCATTAAATCTGGGTCTTGAAGACGCTGAGTTGTACTGTCAGAAATTCCGAAAGTGGGCAGTCCTGACCAAATGGAATGATGATGCTTTGGCAGCCCTTTTTTGGAAGGGGCTGTCAGAGAATGTAAAGGATGTTATGGTGGGATTCCCTGCTCCCTCTGGTCTCAATGATTCTATGTCATTGGCTATTCAAATTGTCAGACGTTTGCGGGAGCGCAGAGGTATGCGTGAGATGGTGTTGCCTTGTGAACCAGCTCCTGGGCCCATGCAGTGTGATGGAGTGACTTCTGGGGCTCAGCGTCATGAGTTTCGACAGCGCAAAGGGTTATGTTTCTACTGTGGTGACGCCTCTCATGCTCTTTCCGTCTGCCCTAAGCGGGGAAGACGTTTTGCACGCTCAGTTGTCTTGGGTAGTGTTCAGACTAAATTTCTGTTGGCAAGCACCAGACGCGAGTGTGCAGCTCACAGGGGTGGCAGCGTTGCCTAGTCTGGGCATTTTTTGAGACCACAAAGGATGACCCAACACATGTGATCTGTCAAATTTGCAAATAAAAACTCAGACAAAAATTTTGACAACTATATGCATGATCAAGCACATGTGCGATCAACATGCCTTAGTGTGGGAATCTCACTACGCTAAAATGCGCACTAGTGGGCCTCGCCAACCACCAGCCATCCCATCAACCTCATCTGCTGCTTCTTCCTCCTCTGTCACCATTCCAACTGTTCACACACAGGTCTCCGACCACAGAAACTAAAATTGCTTACCACCACAGTCAGGGTGACTGAAAGTCGGTCAGCTGTTACAAAAGTAGACATGACTGCTGCTTTTTGTGTCACCTAGCACAACACATCTTTCTCAGTTCACCATAACATCTCCTCCCTCACCTTTCTCACAGTCCAGTAGTTTGTCCTGTTCTCCATACTCTGTCCTCTCTCAGCACAGCAGCCAGGTCTCGGTCCCGCAGTTGTGGTCAGACAAAAGAATGATTCCTCCTACACATGGCAAAGCTAAGAAAGTTGATGGCCATCACAGTACCCCAGTACCAATTGCCCAGTCACTATTAATTCTCAAAAAAAGCTATGCCTGTACTACACAAGCATGTCGCCGACAACATCATCCATTCCCTGAAAAAAATCGATGTCTGCCAGGGTGCATTTCACCACTGACACCTGGACAAGCAAACATTGGCATAGGCATTACATATAAGTGACTGGGCACTGGGTGACTCTGGTGGCTGTGGGGGCAGGCGGTCAAGGGGCTGTTCCACAAGTCTTTGAATCACGAATGCTTGCGGGACAAACCTCTGTATCCAACAGTTCCTCCACTGCTTCTGTCTCCTCTACCCCCTCTAGAGCCTTCACCTGTGCCCTCAAACTCTCCCTTGATCAGGCACACTTTCCAAAAGTGCAGATAGAATCTCCCCCACCCCGTATTGCGCAGCCATGGATATCAGCAATTGGGCAGTGTTTAAATTAACTTGCCTTGAAGATCACAGTTACACAGCTCAAGAGTTGTGGACAGGTATCCAGGCCAAGTTAGAGTAGTGGTTGTCTCCAATAAACCTGGAGCCAGGCACCCTCACACACATGCCTTGCATGGCTCACGTCCTCAGCCTGGTGGTATAGCAATTTCTACGCTACTCTCCCAGCCTTGATGTGCTGCTGCAGAAAGCACGGTCACTGTGTGCTCACTTTCACCATTCACACCATAAAGGCCATCGACTGGCATCGCTACAGAGGTCTTTTGGTCTACCGGTTAACCGTTTGATTAGCAATGTTCCATCATGGTGGAATTCCACTCTGCACATGTTGCTGTGGCAGCAGCTACGAGACCTGGTGCATTATGTCCTTTTGCATAGCCTGGCCAACGCAGTCTGGATGTGGTGCACATCACGCTTGCCAAGTGGACCCACGTGAAGGACCTCTACTCCCTTCTGCACAGTTTTGAAATGTCTACTAAGTTGTTACTGCTGACAATGCCATCATCAGCATCACTATTCCATTCACCTACATGCTGGAGCACACTTTGAATAGTGTGCGTGAGGAGATTATGGTCCCAGAGGAAGAGTTGGAAGCAAAGGAGGATGCAAAAAGGATAATATCTCAAATTTCTGGACTGTTGATGCACAGGTGGGTGCCATTGTAGGGTGGCTTAAAGTGATCAAGGGTGGCTCATGGCACCAGACCAATTGTTAGTAAAGATGCAGGAGCCAAGGAATAAATTGAGGAGGATAAGGCGATGGATGCGCAACAGTCAGGAGATGAAGAGGGTAATGATACGCTCTGTGTTTTCAATGTAAGGCATTAGGGGACAGAGGAAGCAATTTTAAATATTACCCAGCCACCAACACAGCATAGATTTGGACCTCATGGAAGTGCCTGACACATGAGTGCCTTCTTGTTGCACTATCTTCAACTCGATGCCCGTATTCTTGCCACTCTATTAGATCCATGGTACAAGAGTTAATTTACCAGATGCTTCCCCCTGGAAAGGGATGTGCGCATGCTGAAGTATTGAAATACGCAAGTAGACAAACTTAAGAGTGGTTTCACCCAAGACAGCAGTGAGGCACAAAGTGTGCATCCCAGTTGTAGACATCCAACACCGGGAACGTCACGGTGTCTTTGTCAAAACATTAGCAACAGCAGCAGTGTAAGTGGCCTAAGCCATTTCTGTGAGTCGGTCAACATATTTTTTAGTCCAGCCCATGCACTAGCAGCACAGAGTACAAGTCTGACACATTGTGTACGACTGGAGAGGATAGTGCAGTAGTATCTGGAGCGCAATATCAATGCCATCAGGAGAGATTAGACCCTTTTATATTTTGGTTTTCAAAAATGTAAGAGCGAGTGGCTTGAGCTCGCCTGTCATGCCTTGGAGGTTTTGTCGTGCCTGGCAGCCAGCGTTCTCTCAGAATGGGTTTTCAGTGCTGCTGGTGGTGTCCTGATGGATAAGCGCATCCAGCTGTCCCCTCAAAGTGTAGGCCACCTAACTTTCATTAAAATGGTCAAGTCATGGATCTCCGATGACTTTTGCACACCAGTAGCAGATTGAACAGACTAGGTGATGAGGTCATTTTTAGTGTCATGATTCTCGAGTTATTGCAGTCTGTGCCATCTTTGTGGTGTCTTCTGTGTCTGTGTTGCTACTGCTGCTTAGGTTACAAATTATGTTTTGAAATGTGGAAACTCCAAGCTGGGTCTCCATTAGGTGGGTTGCATGTGGTGGAAGCTGTGTCAGAGGCCTATTATACTGTTTCTACTCTGTGGAAATTGATGCCAGTTTAGTGGTGTGTGACAATTATTTTTGGAAATGTGGAGACTCCAAGTTGGGACTCCATCTGGTGGGTTGCCTGTGATGCAAGGTGTCAGAGGCCTATTATAATCTTTCTACTCTGGAAATTGATGCCACTTTAGTGGTGTGTGACAATTATTTTTTGAAATGTGGAGACTGCAAGTTGGGTCTGTTAGAGCGGGATATTTTCTGTCACAATCCAACCTCAGGTATGGTTATAGCTAAAGAAGGGATAATTAACCAGAGAGACACACTGCTGTTTGTCTTTCCAAGTAGCCTCTGTTTATTATCTGACATAGTGATCTTTTATAAGACAAAATCAAAGGGAATTGAGGTATTACACAATAATTTGGCAGAAATATGAGTTATGCAATGGGTTGTCAAACACATCCTGGGTTTCAAGATAAATTACATGAGAGACTGTGGGGGAACTGTCCTTATGTCAGTGTGCCCAGGTTCAATAGTTGAAGTCTCAAGAGAAATTGGGCTGAATCCACAGAATTTTGTGTGGCTGTCCTGTATCATCATTGAATATGGAAACCACAATGTGTCTTTGACAATTTCTGGGAATTGTAAGAAGAACCATCAGGCCATAAAAAATATCTGCACGTTGACAGATGATAACTTGGAACATCTGTTGGTTTGCGTTGTGGTTTGCAAAGTGTCAGAGGCCTATTATAATCTTTATACTCTGTGGAAATTGATGCCACTTTAGTGGTGTGTGATAATTATTTTTTGAAACGTGGAGACTCCAGGTTGGATCTCCATATGTTGGGTTTCCAGTGTAAGCAGATCTCCCAGAAAGGCAGGCCTACACTTTCAGTCAACTACCTGTGTTACTTCCTTACTAGAGTTGAGCGAAACAGGTCGGTCAGATTCATAAGTCGCCGACTTTCGCCAAAGTCGGGTTTCGACGATCGAAACCCCACCATAGTGTGAAGCCGGCCATTCGGTCAGCAAAACGAGCGCCAAAGTCGGATTTCCCAGAATGCTTGCAGGCGACTTTTTTCAGCCAATGAGCAAGGACGTACACTGTGGCAATGAGATGACATGAGCAGCGTCCACCACCATTTTAGAGAAGGGCATTGCAGTGATTGGCTTGCTTTGGGGGTGTCATAGTGTCTATAAAAGCCCTGACCGCCGACCTCCATTTTACTTCTGCCGATCTTAGTAGGGAGAGGTTGCTGTTTATCAGTAGGGAGGAGTTAGGGCTGGAAAGAGAAGTTCTTCTGTGCTTGTGCTGATAGCTATTGTGCTGTAGAGTTAGTGTGCAGTGACAGGGGAGGATTTTCTTGTGTGCAGCAGCGCTGATTATTAGGCTGCCTGATAGCTGTATTGCTGTGTGTACACTGCTGTGCAGACTGCTTTTTACACAGCACTAATACTTTTATTCTTCTTTTCTGCACAGTTACTGAGCGTTCATTTTTTCCCACAATGTAGAGAGGTGTACGCTCCTCACACACTACCGTGTAACGCTTGGTATCACGGACAAATACATGCTGAGTGTCTGTGTGTGACTCAGGAAATAAATACGGAGATTTTAATTTTTCCTTACACCAAATACAGCTGTACGCTTCTGATACAGTACCGTATTTCTGCTTTTTGTATTACGGTCAAATCCATACTGAATGAGCGTCTGTGTGTGACTCTGGAAATATATATGGAGATTGAAATTTCCCCCTACACCGTATACAGCTGTACGCTTCTGATACAGTACAGTTTTTCTGCTTTCTGTATTACGGTCAAATCCATACTGAGTGAGCGTCTGTGTCTGACTCCGGAAATATATACGGAGATTTAAATTTTCCCCACACCGTATACAGCTGTCCGCTTCTGATACAGTACTGTATATCTGCTCTTTGTATTACGGTCAACTCCATACTGAGATACTGAGAGAGCGTCTGTGTGTGACTCCGGACATATATACGGAGATTTAAATTTTTCCCCACACCGTATACAGCTGTACGCTTCTGATATAGTACCGTATTTCTGCTGTTTGTATTAAGGTTAAATCCATACTGAGAGAGCGTCTGTGTGTGACTCCGGAAATATATACAGAGATTTAAATTTTTCCCTACACCGTAAACAGCTTTACGCTTCTGATACAGTACCGTTTTTCTGCTTTTTGTATTACGGTCAAATCCATACAGAGTGAGCGTCTGTGTGTGACTCTAGAAATATATATGGAGATTTAAATTTTCCCCTACAACGTATACAGCTGTAGGCTTCTGATAAAGTACCATTTTTTTTGCTTTTTGTATTACAGTCAAATCCATACTGAGTGAGTGTCTGTGTCTGACTCTGGAAATATATACGGAGATTTAAATTTTCCCCTACACCGTATACAGCTGTACGCTCCTCATAAAGTACCATATATCTGCTGTTTTTTTTGGTACATTTTCCCAAACATGAGGAAGTATGGTGGAAGAGGCCGCAGACGTGGGTGGGGGGGCCAGCTGGTACTGATGGTGGTGGTGGTGCATCTGCTGGTAGTGTCAAAAGCACAAGAGCACCTAAGGCAGGTGTTGAGCCTGCATTATCGTCTGGCTCCAGAAGGCCTGGAAGGCTCCTTTTCTGGGAGTAGGTATACCGCTTTTAAAGCCGGAGCATCAGGAACAAGTTTTGGCTTACATTGCCGAAACAGCCTCCAGCTCTATCGCTTCCTCTTCTGAAGTTTCAAAAACTGCAAGCACTGAGTCGTCAGTGCAGGCTCCTGGTCAGAAGCAACACCTTTCCTTGTGTTCTTCACCCCACCAAAAGTGAAGGATGCGGCAGGCCACACTTCAGATTACTCCCTGAAGCTCTTTTCGCATACCATGCCTAACTAATCAAGTCAAATCATGAATTCCCCAGTCCAAGATAAATATGACAAGGAGTGCAATAATGCACAGCTACTGCTATATGATTCTGCTAGTACATTCACCCAGAACACTACATTGCCCTCGCAGTCTACTGAGCCAGAATCTGACCCTGATGAAACTCAGGTGCCCCTTCCCGCATACTATACCACCTTACACAGTGACACAGAGGAAGGTGCAGATGAAATTGAAGAGGAGGTGATGGATGACCCAGTTGTTGACCCGGATTGGCATCCATTGGGGGAAGAGGGTGCCGCTGGCAATAGCTCAGAAGAGGAGGAGGATCCGCAGCAGACATCGACATCGCAGCTGCGTTTATCTGGCAGGCCGGTAGCAGTCCAAAAACATGTTAAAAAAACAAAAAGAGTAGCAGGACAGCTAGGACAGACGGTCAAATTAGCACAGAATGCAAGCCCTGAAAAGTTTTACCATAGTAGGAAGAGTGCAGTGTGGCACTTTTTTGACCAAAATCCTATTGCTGAGGCAAAGGTTATCTGTAAGAAGTGCAGAAGTACCTTTAGCCGAGGGAAAAATTTCCGAAATTTGAATACCAGTTGCATGCTTAGACATGTAAACACCATGTACTTGCAAAAGTGGACGGACTACAAAACCACAGGTAGCACACGTGCAGCTGCTCCGACTGAAGGTAGCCAGCAACGCTACATCGCTTCCCCACTGTAAGCCCACCAGTTAGCACACCACCAGTAAGAAATGTTGAGGTGTTGTCGCAAGGCAAAAGCAGTCAGGGAATCCCAATGGTTTTCCAACGAAAGACTGCATCTAGGCAATCACCACCACCATCACCATCACCACCCCCTCTCAGTCCTCCATGTCCACCGCTAGATCCACCTTATGCAGCGTTCAAGTGAGCTGGCTCACCGTAGCAGAGACTGAGTAGGACAAGAAAGTGCTCATCCTCTCATCCGCGTACACTGGCTTTGAATGCCTACATTGCCAAACTGATCTCATTAGAGATGATGCCCTTCCGTTTCGATGAAAGCGCAGCGTTTCGAGAGCTCATGGCCTATGCTGTCCCATGCTATGACCTACCCAGTCGGCACTTCTTTTCTAGAAAAGCCTTCCCTACCCTCCACCTGCATGTGAAAGACCGCATTGTCCATGCACTCAAACAATCAGTGAGTGGAAAAGTGCACCTCACAACAGATGCATGGGCCAGTAGGCATGGCAAGAGCCGTTACGTGTCCATTACTGCGCACTGAGTTAATGTGGTGGATGCAGGATCCACAGGGGACAGCAGCAGTGGGACAGTGCTGCCTAGCCCACGTTATAGGCAACAGTTGGCTGTAGGCCAGAAGCGAAAGCTCGTCGACAGAGCAAAGTCGCACGAGCACTCCATCCACAGCTGCCATTGTTGCACATGAGGTGTCACACTATCGAACAGATAGTGGTAAGCGTCAGCAGGTTGTTTTAAAGATGATGTCTTTGGGCAACAACAGACACACCGCGGAGGTACTGGCCGACTACTTGCAGCGAGAAACTGAGTCATGGCTGGGCAGTCTACATCTTGAGACAGGCAAGGTAATCAGTGATAACGGATGTAATTTTGTGGTGGCCATAGCCCTGGCAAAACACAGACACATATCTTGCCTGGCTCACACCTTGAACCTGGTGGTGCAGTGCTTCATAAATAATTATCCGGAGTTACCAGCCCTGATCCATAAGGTGCGAAGACTTTGCTCGCACATCCGTCGCTCGCCCGTAGACTCCAGTCATATGCAGAGGCTGCAGCGATCGCTCCACCTCCTCAAGCCCCGCTAAATCATAGACGTTGCAACAAGGTGGAACTCCATCATGTACATGGTTGAGAGGCTGTGTGAACAGAGGCAGGCTGTAATACTGGCAGGAAGTTTGAGGGCAGACATCGAGTTGTCAGGTGTGCAGTGGTCAAAGCTGAAAGACCTCTATAAAGTCATTCAGTGTTTTGAGGAATGCACATGGCTGGTAAGCGCAGATGACACCATCATAAGCATGAGCATTCCACTTATGTGTCTTCTCATGCAAACTTTGACACACATTAAGGATCATGCGTCTACGGAGGAGGAAGAGGAGGAGGAGGAGTTAAGTCTTGATGACAGCCAGTTATTGTCAGCTCAGGGAACTGTCCTGGATGAGGTGGAGGAAGAAGAGGAAGAGGAGGAGGAGGGGGATGATTTTTTTGGGGAGGAGGATGCTTCTCAGGGGGCAAGAGAAAATGTTGTCTTGCCAAGGTCCAGTACAGGGTTTGTGCGTGACTGGAGGGATGTGGATTTGGCAGAAAGTGCTCCTCCACCCACCACTGATAGTGCATCATTGACATCTGGATCATTGGCCCACATGTGTGATTATGTCTTGCGGATCCTAAAAAGGAACCCCCGCATGTTAGGGTCTGCGGAACGCACCAAATTATATGAGGTAGAGAGGTGCGTTCGGAGCCCGGGGTCCACCGTGCAGGCGGAACCTGCTGCTAGTAAATGGCGCAAGACGCAAACTCTGTTGTCCGCAGAGTCTCCAAAATAAACACCGCAATGCGCTGTGGTAATATGTGTGAACTCTGTTATTTCACAGAGCCGCTAGAAGGAGTGCCGCAGCGCTATATGGCGATGTTTGCGAACTCACTAAACACAATGAGTCGCAAAATTAAAACGCTAGGGCGCTGTCTAGCGTTGAAAGCGAACCTGTTACGTCACAGGGCCGCTGAGAAAAAGTTCTGTGTCCTGTCAGGCACCCAGGTACACAGTTAAGTGCTAAGCGAACATAGAACGTGATCATGGGCTAATGTCCTCGCGGGAGTCACCCGCAATCTATGGCGTCTGAACGCCAGACCCTGAGTACGGCAATCAAACTCCTCACCGGTTATGCCGGTAATCTAGGGCATCTAGGACCCCGACCCTGACCAGCTAGCATACCAAACTCCTCACTGATTAAGTCAGTATTCTAGGGGCTTATTTCAGCCGGGTCCTAACCACACACACGCATGACCACACTGGCGCAAAGCATATAATGGTTGATACTAGCGCATGGCGGCTCAGCATTGCCACCCTTTTATAATAACAACTACAGGACCTGCCAGAAACAAGGACCAATGAAACTTGTTCCAGAACACCAGTAGTCACAGGACCTTCCTGGCAGACCATTAGGAGCTGCTGAAGTACCTGAGCATGTGACCCTGATCTAGAAAGAGAGATCTCACCCTGGGCATGCTCAGAAGGGAAAAAACAAGGACTTTGTCCTAAAGACGTCTGCTCGCCGCTAACCAGTACTGGCCAAAATAGCAGAGTCTGGAGGAGCAGCAGTAATCCTCTGCACACTGCCAGACTGGGCGAGACGCTGGGACCGACGTCTAAGCTGAGCAGAGTCCACTGCGGCCGGAGACGAATGGGAGACCGCAGCCGGAATGGCTAGAGATTCCCTTGTGCAGAAGCAGGAACTCGACCCTAACACCGCATTGCCAAAATTATGAAGGATGACGACCACTGGTTGGCCAGCATCCTCGATCCATGCTATAAAGGCAAATTACAGAACATCGTGCCACAGGAGAACCTAGAGCTAATATTGGCGAACAAACAAGCAACTCTGGTAAACCGTTTGTTAGAGGCATTCCCAGCACACAGCAGCAGTGCAGGTTCTACCACGAGCCATACTGGGCAACATGGAAGAGGTGTTCATGGTGCACACAGCCCAAGTGGCGTTGGAGACATGGGTTTCATGACCATGTTGTGGACTGCTCACACGACTGGTAATACTGAATCGATTGCAACAGACAGGAGACAGCAGTTGTCAACTATGGTTCAAAATTACCTCTCCTCCCCTATCGATGTTCTCCCTCACAGTTCATTCCCCTTTGACTACTGGACCTGTAAACTGGACACCTGGCCTGAATTGGCACAATATGCCTTACAGGAGCTCGCTTGCCCTGCTGGTAGTGTGGTATCAGAAAGAGTCTTCAGTGCTGCTGGATCAATCCTGACAGAAAGAAGGACTCGGCTGTCGACCCAAAATGTAGGTGATCTCACCTTCATTAAAATGAACCATGCCTGGGTTTCAAAGGATTTTGTACCACTTTCCCTGATGACATATAGGTTGCCAGCAAAATGGCTCGCTTTGTCCTCCTCTTCCTCCGACTTCTCCAATTCCTCCATTTGCAGCTGCTGAACGTCCAGCCTACACCTCAACATATGCCAGTTTTTCCACCTCCCTAACTGGGCTGTACCCCCCAGCGTCGGCATCAGCACCTGGCACACCAGGGCAACTGCCAGGGCCCAGACAGGTGGGGGGACCCACTCGCCGTCGAGGACACCTGAGGGGCCCTGTGCCAGTACCGGCGCCCAAGAGGGTGCCCCCCTGCTCAGGACCCTAGCACTTGCATTACTTACCTCTCCCTGCTCCACCGCTGTGACGTCTTCCGCGTTTCCTGTCAGTGACATTCAGGTGATAGAGCGCGATAACGTCATGTCTGTGTGCCCTCTGCCTGAACAGTTCACAGTGCAGAGAGCTGGAAGATGGCAACACTGAGGAATCCAGAATAGAGCAGTGCCCAGCGAGGAGAGGTATTTCATTTTTTTTAATGTTTGGAGCAATATATGGGGAGCATTATACACTGGAGAATTATATATGGGGCCATCATACACTTGAGCATTATAAATGGGGCCCATCATACACTGGAGCATCATATGGGGCCCATTATATTTGGAGCATTATATGGGCCCATCATACACTGGAGCATCATCCATGGGGCACATCATGTACTGGAGCATCATATGGGGCCCATTATATATGGCGCATCATATGGGGCACATTATATATGGAGCATCACAAGGAGCCCATTATATATGGAGCATTATATATGGGGACCATTATATTTGGAGCATTATATGGTGCTCATCATACACTGGAGCATCATATATGGGGCCAGGGCCGGCTCCAGGTTTTTTTGGGCCCCGGGTGAAAGAGTCTTAGTGGGCTTCTTTAACACAGACCATGATTCATGATGCACCACATACTACAGAGAAATATTGGTATAGTACAATGCCAAACACTTCACTTCTTCCATTACATGAGTGATATCTATTGTAAATTCTACAATAGCTCAAAAATCGCCAAATCCTCACAGCGCACAGTACAGACTGGACAGTACAGTCCTCCATACAATATTATGGGACCACATAGTCCTTCATACAGTATTATGGGCCAAATATAATGCTCCATAAAGAATATTGGACCCCAAATAATGCTCCATACAGGATACTGGTCCCCATATAATGCTCCATACAAAATATGGAGCTCTCCTCTGCACTGCGTTCTGCGCTGTTACGGAAAGGGCGCTGTGGAAAGACTCCCCATCAATATCATCATTGCCTCCCCATCATCATCATTGCTCCCCAT
>JARQOD010008408.1:0-35661 GCA_033576555.1 Oophaga sylvatica | reverse complement strand
GACGAGCTTCCTGCTGTGATCTCGCTCGTCGCTGACATCGTTCCGGACCCTATTTTATCGTCGGCGCTCCCGCTGGGTAAGTATTATCGCTGAATGTGGCACCTTTTTGTGAACAATGTGCGACCTCATTAACGATGCATTAGTCAGCGGCGGAGGCGGGACTTTGTTTTCTTTCATTAACGCCCTTCAGCTCCGATTGGTGACCACAAACATCACCTCAGCTATAATAACTGCGCCTCCATCCTTGTTTCCAGAGCACTTTGTGGATGATTCCAACTGTGCTTTGTGCGTTTTTGTGAGGATAGTATCGCGTGTCGGTGTTTTGCGATCATATTTGTGGCGCAGTGGTGGGTTTTGCGATCCTGTCTGAGTCGTTAGAGCACCATCCATCCCCTTTTGGGATTTGGATCTTTGGGATATTTGGATTTGGATTCAAGGTACATATTGTTTGTGATGTTGTGATGTTTTGATATTTTTTTTTTGACCTTATTTTTTTTTTTTCGTCCTCTGCTTTATTGCTTTTACACCCCTGACCTTATTTATTTATTTATTTATTTTTTTCGTCTGCTTTATTTATTTTACACCCCAGACTTTATTTATTTTTTTCTTTTTTTTTTTTTATTTATTTATTTTACACCCCTGACTTTATTTATTTTTTTTTTTTTGCTTTATTTATTTTACACCCCTCACCATTTTAGACATTTGTAAACTGTATAAACTGAAAAGTTTATTTTTTTTTTTTGTTATATAATTTTTATTTTATTCTTTATTTTATTCTGTTTAAACACTTTAGTAATAGTAATTAATTAGTCATTAACTTTTCTCTTCTTTACCGTACAGGTTGCACATAATGAACCTGTCCACCGCGGAGCGTGTGATTGTGGCAGTTGCGCTATCTATGGAGGCAGATCGTCAGGAAGAGGCGCGGGTGGAAGAGAGGCGCTCCAACGGAAAGCGTCGCATGTGGACCAGAGAATGGCTGGAGCAGAGGTCCAGATTCACCCACATGCATCTAGTGAGGGAGTTGCAGGAGAAGAATCCGCAGGATTTCCGGAATTATCTACGGATGTCGGAGGATTCATTCAAGCTCCTACTGGAAGCTGTGAGGCCACTCATTGAACGGCAGGATACCGGATGCGTGCAGCTGTTTCAGCAGAGGAACGTTTGGCAGTAACGCTGCGATTTCTGGCAACCGGACGTTCAATGAAGGATTTGCAATATTCTGCTGCAATTTCTCGGTCGCTGCTTGGAGAACTAATTCCGGAGACATGCAACGCCATCGTCCGCAGTTTACGGAGCTACATGCCATTTCCAAAATCAGTGGCGGAATGGCAAATTATTGCCTCTGATTTTGAACGGATTTGGCAGTTCCCAAACTGTGGTGGTGCCTTGGATGGCAAACATGTGAGGATCACGCAACCAGCAAAAGCGGACTTTTTTCATAATTACAAGGGCTACTTCAGCGTGATCTCATGGCCCTTGTTAATGCCAATTATGAATTTATTGACGTTAATGTTGGCATTAATGGAAGGGTTTCTGACGGTGGCGTTTTGGAGCACACAAGTTTTGGTGATCGGTTGTTTAATAATAAACTTAACTTGCCAACCAACATGGACACCACCGCCAACCTAAACTTTGTGTTTGTGGGTGATGAAGCCTTCCCCCTTCATGAGCATCTTGTGAAACCATACCCACAAAAGACTTTGACAGGGGAAAGGCGTATTTTTAATTACAGACTGTCTAGGCACGGCGTGTTGTGGAGAATGCCTTCGGCATAATGGCCAATCGCTTCAGGGTTTTCCACACTCCAATCAACATGAAGCTGGAATCCATAGACTCTGTGGTGTTGGCCTGTTGTGTGCTGCACAATTTTCTAAGAAACGCGATGCTGGTACTTACAGTCCGCCAGGCTTCATGGACTCGGACAGCAATGGTGACGTGGTGCTCGGAGAATGGCGTGACATGATCCCGCTATTGCAGGCCTTCAACCAGTCAATCAAGGCAGGAGCAAGGACAATGCGAAGGCCGGCAGAGACAAGTACTGCCAATACTTTAATGGGCCTGGTGCAGTGAGTTGGCAGCATCAGGTCTAGTTTGATTTTGAGAATGTTTTACTTTACCCTTTTTTTAACAATGTTTTGATAATAAAATATTTTTATTTTAAAAATGCATTCGTGTTTTTTTCAATTATTTTACCAATATGGGAGAAGGGCTAATGATGGGTGAGATGTGGGGAGGGAGTAATGGTGATGGCAACGAGACATGTTACCAGCTGCTGTAGTTTTTAAAATCTTTTCAAAGGCTTTTTTTTTCCCTATTTTTTGTTATACATTGTATCTACTTGTCACACACGTGCTCATGCGAGTACCTTCAGTCATAGGAGTTAATTGTTACAAAAAATAAAGAAAAAAGTTTCAAATATTTTCAATTATTTTAAGGGCCTATGGTCTCAGTAGCGTTCAAACATTATAATTATATATAACAGATAATACACCACAGCTGCATCTATAAAGTTTAAATATATAATACATATATTATAGTCATATATGAAAGGTTAAAAAATTGTTATACATATATTTGAAAATTCTTGGGAGGTAAAGGTCAACATTCACCAGGGAATCAGCTATTCACAGATATGCGACGTCATTGTGATCGCAATGTGACCACACAAGTAAACATGCATACAGATCTGCAAAAAGCCATTGTGATTTCCAAGGGGATTAGCGAGCCCCAGCCATCAAAATATACGAGGCTATTGTGATCGCTATTTGACTACCCACGCTATTCAAAAAGCCATTGTGACTTGCAAAGGGGATTAGCGAGCCCAGCCATCAAAATATGCGATGTTATTGTGATCGCTATTTGACTACTCGCTATGCAAAAAGCCATTGTGACTTGCAAAGGGGATTAGCGAGCCCCAGCCATCAAGATATGCTATGTTATTGTGATCGCTATTTGACTACTCACGCTATGCAAAAAGCCATTGTGACTTGCAAAGGGGATTAGCGAGCCCCAGCCATCAAAATATGCGATGTTATTGTGATCGCTATTTGACTACTCGCTATGCAAAAAGCCATTGTGACTTGCAAAGGGGATTAGCGAGCCCCAGCCATCAAGATATGCTATGTTATTGTGATCGCTATTTGACTACTCACGCTATGCAAAAAGCCATTGTGACTTGCAAAGGGGATTAGCGAGCCCCAGCCATCAAGATATGCTATGTTATTGTGATCGCTATTTGACTACTCACGCTATGCAAAAAGCCATTGACTTTGCAAAGGGGATTAGCGAGCCCCAGCTATCAAGATATGCGATGTTATTTGGATCGCTATTTGTCACTGCAACTACACATGCAAACATGCAAAAAGCCATTTGTGATTTGCTAGATTGTCACGATCCCCAGCCATAAAGACATGACACGCCATTGTGATCGCCTACCTTGGAACAGTGGTATTGCGATTGCAACAACATTTCATATCTGTGCTTCTGCCGCATGGCTGCTGCGGTTACTTTTCAATCGCAAAAACCCCATTTAGCGTCGCGGTGCGGTCGCACGTAACGTGCGCACGCTGTGACGTCATGGCGCTGGCGTCGCCCAATGCTCTGTTGTTTGTGATGGCGGCAATGGCGGCGAGACAGCGCGGGCCCAAATGGGCTGATGAAGAGGTCCGTTATCTGATAAAGAAGACGGACCTCTGGGACTACCACTGCAGGCTACCTGTGGCACATCCAATGCGCCACAAAAGGTTATGCCTGCAGAGGATCCAGCGGGGCCTGCAGAGGAGGTATAATGTGGTGCGCACAAAAGCGCAAATCAGAAAGAAGCTGGCGGACCTGCGATACCGCTCACGCGAGAGGGTCGCCAGCATCCGGGCCCAGCTCCGCAGGCCTCTGAGTGAGTATTGATGAGGGTATCTGGATAGGTTATGTTTTGTGGGGTAGGCTACTTTCACACTTGCATTTTTTAGCGATGCGTTTCGAGCGCACAAGTAGCGCATTAAAAAACGCATGCAAACGCTTATAAACGCTGCGATATTTAGTCGCATCAGCATGCGCATTTCGACAAAAAAAAACAGCGTTTGTCTGCGATTTCATGCGTTTTTGCATGCTTTTGGGTTGTTTTGGCGCATGCGTTGTCTATGTGTCACATTTCTATCATCTCTGCCTCCATTATCTCTGCCTCCATCATCTGTCTCCATCATCTCTGGCTCCATCATCTCTGGCTCCATCATCTCTGTCTCCATCATCTCTGGCTCTATCATCTCTGTCTCAATCATCTCTTTTTTTTTTTTTTTGACCGGAAAAAAAATTGCAACATGTAGCGTCTAGCGCGTATGCGTTCACACCGGGAAAATGCGCAGCGCACGACAAACGCAGATGAACGCGTGCAAGCGCTAAACCCTGCGCCCGCCATGTTAAAGATAGGGGAACATTGCGCATGCGTCCGATAGCGCAAGATGCGCTGCGAAAAAAAAACGCAAGTAGCCTTATCTACCTATATCAATGCACCCGCAGTGATGGGAGTACCGACAGTGATAGGGCAGGCAGTGAAGGGAGTACCAGTCGTGAGGGGGTTTACAGGCATAGATGGAAGTACTGGCAGTAACGGGGTTAGTAGAAGGATTATTTGACTGAATTGTATATTTTATTTACAGCACCACCTTCACCAGCTGCTGCGGCTACCCCTCCACCTCCATCTCCTTCCCCGGCTACCCCTCCACCTCCATCTCCGGCTACCCCTCCACCACCATCCTCACCACACCTCTCCATCCCTTCAGCCCCTTCCCTGGCAGCAACCCCCCCTCCACAGTCGGGGTCAAGCACCTCACCTTCCATTGCCTTCTCTCCAGCATCATCCCGTCACACGGATGCAGGCTCCCCATCAGGTAATTAACGCACATTATATAAGCGTCAGACATGTTTGAGAACTTTGTAAGGTCTTATGTGTAATGGCTGTTGTAATATAAAAAAATTTTTCTGTGTTTCCCTAGCCGGCGGACCAACAGGTTCTGGGTGGGCAGTGAGCGGGTCGTCTGACGACAACCGTAAGTGTTAATTAACATAACATGTACATGTTGATGTTGCAACAGAATTCACTATTAACTGTTACCTTTACCTCCACAGAAATCCCGACTGCCCAGGACCTGTTGGTATCCCACCGCCGGCTGATGACGGAAGTGAGCAGCGCTGTGGCAGCGATGCAAACTGCGGTGGCAGCGCTGCAAAGAACGATGGGAGCTCTGCATCAACACGGGATGATGCTGGAGAGGGCAGCGGCTGGACACCGGGGCCCTCTGTAATTTTTTTTTTTTTGAATTTATTTTTGATTTTGTTAATAATTTGTTTATATTTTTTTTATTTTGTTATGTTTTTTTTTTTAGTTAATTTTTATATCTTTATTTAAAAAAAAAAAAAAAAATATATATATGACATAAATATATATTTAATATTTTACGTTTATCTACGCAGCTGTGGTGTATTATTTTTAGTATAAGGTTTTAGCGCTAGTGTGACCAGTGCCTTAAAAAAAAAATGTTAATTTTAGATATTTTTTTAATTTCATTTTTTCCCTATGATGGAACACCTATGATAGCTGGTACTCCCATGACCCCATGTGTGACAAGTAGATGTAATAAAAATACAACATTTTAATAGTTGACATCACATAAGAAAAGACCACAATTCATTAGATAAATAAGTTTTTTATTAAAAAAGGTATCAATGTAAAAATATAAAAACAACCAAAAAAAACTTTAGTAAAACATTTTAAAAACTACAACTGCTGGTAAGATGGATCATTGCCATTACCACGCTGCCTCTGCGGTGTATAAAAATAAGGGGGAGCACCAGCGTTTGGGTTTATCCCAACTGGGTTTGTCACAGGATTGTGCGGCCATGAGTAGTCCGGGTACTGCTGCGGTCTTGGCATGACGACATATGTGTTGTCCAGGTTTCCAAAAGACGCTTGATTCAGTACCTCTAACATGAGTCTCTCTGCATGAAGCCGCTGAACAGGATCCAGAGTAGGCAGCCTCTCATTCGCAAAATATGCAAAGCCAGTTATTTTAGTTTCTTTTTCTGCTGTAAGAAGTTTTTTAGCAATTTCCACCAATTCAGGAGTAGCCGAGGTGGGAGCCGAGGTGGGAGCCTTCCTTTTCGTTCCTGAAAGTGAAAGCCGCCTCCGCACAGATGATGGTGGCTCGACTACTACTTCGTCTATGTGATCCGGCATGCTGTCTTCTTCAGTTGCAGGTGTGGAGACCGCCTCTTCTGTGTCCTGCATGAACAAAAAACAAATGGTAAATCACAAAGACAAAGACATTAATCTTCACACTATAACACCCATATACAGCAAAAATGTGAAAACGACACTTGTAAATGGATAGGCCTCAACCGTTGAGCTAGATAAATTATCAGTACATGAAGGGATATATTCTGCCATTTTATCTACATTTCACAATAATATTTTTTAAATTTAAGTCCACTTTGGCATGTACATTAAAATGTGTTTTAATACAA
Source organism: Oophaga sylvatica (assembly GCA_033576555.1). NCBI lineage: Eukaryota > Metazoa > Chordata > Amphibia > Anura > Dendrobatidae > Oophaga > Oophaga sylvatica. The sequence goes on along the minus strand of JARQOD010008408.1, from coordinate 29,142 downwards.
AGGTACTTACATGTATGACAGGGGTGTCCGGCTGGATCACCGGGTCTAGATCCGAAATGGATGTCCCTTCTCTGGGTACTTCCTGGTCCCTTGTAAAAGCGAACAGATCAAAGTACCACAGTTTGGGGACATAAACTTCTTCGGCCCCGGCTCCAGATTTGGTTGAATTGATAACTTTATTGAGCTCTTTTTTATAAACCGTGCGGAGGGCCTGAATCCGTTTTTTAACCTTTGACTCATCCGCCGGTTCATCAGGGTAATGGCTCCTGCAGAGCTCCGCCAGTTTTTGGTAGGCGTCCTTCTTTTTCAACCGGTTACTGTAATCTGCAGACTTAATTTTCCAGAGGCACGGCATTGTGCGGTACAGCTCGATAAAATCACGCAAAAACTCCTGCTTATCAGTCATCTGTAATAAAAAAATGATTATGTGAGAACAGCAGAATGGTTAAATAAAATGCTTACATAGTCTACAACATAGAACACAGCAGGGATCACAAAATGGTGGTTGTGGGCAACGCAGGAGTAAACATAGATAGAGCTGGGATCATAAAATGGTGGGCGTGCCTGAACAAAACAATGAAAAAACATGATGGACAACAATGGTTAACAACAGCAGAGATCTAAAATGGATCGGTACAATTAAAGACAAAAGAAAAATTAAATGTGACAAAAAAAATTACCTACCTTACAAAACTTGTGTGATTCTGAAAAAAGAAATAGGGAAACTAGCGTCACAACTGGATCGCAGAGGATACTCCACAGACGATCGCAAAAACTCCAACGTAGAAAGTAGCAACCGAAATAGTGGTGTAAACCGGATCGCAGTAGCTACCAAGACTAGCAGGACACTGGGTGAAAACCGCTTCTGCTCGAGAGCAATGGAGAAGAGTGCTGATACGTTGTCTTTTATGACGCGGTCATCCAATCACAAAGCGGGAGAGCTGTGATAAATATCTATGACACACAAAAGTGACCACCAATCTGTGACGAGGGGCGTGCAAAAGGTCGCGCTCAGTCACGCCTATCGAGGTCGTGATCTTTCACAGTACATGCAGTGTGGCACATCCCAACGACCGCCAAAGTCGTTAAAAAGATCGCTAACCGCTGATGCGTCGTTAATGAGATTGTCAAGTATGGCAGCTACTAGCGACCTTAAAACGATCTCGCCAACGATAGCGTCGTTATCGTGATCGTTAGCGGGAACGTTTAGTGTGGCAGTACCTTTACACCTTTAATTAACCCCTACAGGTGTGAAATTTTGCACACATAGTCTGATTTAATTGTTTGTGCAAATTAGATAGCAAAGGACATGAAAAGAAATGTTTAACCCTATATACACCAAGTGTCATTTCATGTCGGGTGCTTCTGTCTTTTCACTGAAGCCGGCTTTACCCGGCAATTGAATCAAAGGATATTTTACTATGTAGAAGTGTATAAACTATACATATATGTATATATATATGTCACAATGACATGTATATATATATATATATATGTATTCTATGTGTGTATATTTAGTGTTTACAAGGAAAGAATGGGGTTTTTTTAGTTGCGATATTTTGTTCCCATAGACTTACATGGGACTTCCGGTATCGGTATCGGGTATCGCCGATTTTTTAGTGATATCGGCGATACCATTCCGATTCCGATACTTTAGCATATCGGAAAGTATCGCTCAACTCTACTCCTGACATGCAAAATAGAAACTATTTTGACTCCTAAATTGCAAGACTGGGGAGACCTGTGTGTCCTAAACAGTGCCTTCACACCCCTCTTCCCACCAATCCCATAAAGAATACATAGCCAGGCCTGGATGGGTTGAACAGGTCGGTCACAGTTTATTAATTACCAGAGCAGAGAAGGGCAATTACATTTCATAACGGGGGCTCAAGGCAGAGATTCTGTCCGCGATCGACAGGAGATTATGCCTACGAGCGGTCACGAAACTTTGCCCTCCTCTACTAATCCGCTGTGACTTAGTTTTGCTAATACAAAAATTTTTTTTTTTTTTTTACATAACTTGTACATCTTACACGTATATACATATCTCCGACGCACATAGAATGGCAGTTCACTTGATTGAATTATGTATGGGAGGGAGGGTGGGACAACAACAGCTTCCAGTGACTGCCGGAGGGGAAAGGAAGTTGCTGACCAGAACACCTTAATTTAACCCGTAGGTGTGGACGCAGGTACCTTCCCCTCCGAGGTCACTGGACAGCTGGACATCCCCAATTAGTACATCACCGAGGGAGTGGTGTGATGGGGGGTGAATTGGGCACGGACTTATTACATTAGCATCTACCTTATAGGCTCCCCAGTCAGAGGCCCTTTCCTTATTCAGCACAGGGCCTGCCAGACTGGGGAGACCTGTGTGTCCTAAACAGTGCCTTCACCCCCCTCTTCCCACCAATCCCATAAAGAATACACAGCCAGGTCTGGATGGGTTGAACAGGTCGGTCACAGTTTATTAATTACCAAAGTAGAGAAGGGCAATTACATTTCATAACGGGGGCTCAAGGCAGAGATCCTGTCCGCGATCGACAGGAGATTATGCCTACGAGCGGTCACGAACCTTTGCCCTCCTCTACTAATCCGCCACGGAGGATCCGGTGTATGACCTACACAGGACTCCAACTCCCACCCAACACCATTAGGGCCTGTTCAACCCCATCCTGCAGGCGGGACAAAAATATATCTAAGCCTATGTCCGTGAGGTGAATGCCGTCCGGTCTGAGTAATGCCGTGTTATCTCCTTCCAACTGGTGATGACGCACCACAATACCACATTTTTTTCGTATGAATTTCGCCATCCGAGCATTAAACTTTTTCCTTATCCGCTCAATGGCCTTTTGGTCTCTCGCCCCCCACCATACGGCTCGAGGTGTCATTTGTGACCACACCAGTACCATATCTTCAAACAAACAAGCAAAACGCTCAATGTCCATTGTCATCCATTTGTACAGTTCAGTGATCTTACTTTTTCCAAGATCATTACCACCAACATGTAACACGATTATCACTGGCGTGTCGCCCTCCTGGAGATGTAAACCAACTCTTGAAACACCTGTCTCCACTGGAGGCCTCTTATCCCTCTCCAGTTGACTTCCAAACCCGGGAAGCCTAGACTTTTTCCACCTTGCCACCGTTCGGCCCTTTTTTCTGCCCAATAGACATATGAATGTCCTACAACCCAAACTTCAACTCCTGAAAGAGATAAAATGTGTTACTTGAGCAGATCAGGTCTTATGTATCTAGAGAAGCACGCGGATTTCCATCGTCCCATCCTCTGCACCTCGGCTTCTGATACTCCTGCCCTAGCAGCCTCGGTGGCAGCCCCTATTCAAAAGTAATGCGTCCCATATTCTTTTGGATTAGCACCGATTCTTTTTAAACATGATGTGAAAATTGTCTGAAATTGATACCTGGCAAGAGGGGATTCATCTGTGTGAGATAGAAAAAATATGCCTTTGTGTCTTACTGCTGCATAACTTTTGACTATGTTAAGGGGGCATACTGGGCCTTCCGCTGACTTAACCAGCACCCACGAACCCCTCCCGGTTGGATCACACTTGGATTTTCGCACTCGGATGCGCAAGGCTTCGCTACATATGACTATGTCCTAGGTAATTAAACCACCTTCCAAAGCGCTTTTTGAACGAGGTAATAACTCACTGATACGCAGTGCACCGAAAAAAGAGATCGCGAAACCTGTAGAGATGAGGGTTGCCTCGTATTGTGATCTGCAGACCGATAGGGATATTGAGATAATGTTGTGTAATACCGTAAGTGAAATGGGGCGACGACATTCTAGACTTGATTGAAGCCTTTTCCACCTTTTAATGGCTTGCCTGATAAAAAAGAGATTTTTTACGTCGGCCCACCCCATTAGCTGAAAAAAGAAGGCTAATCCCGATAATTTCATTTGTGCTGATGTGCCCGACGCCCCCGCATTTCTCAGCCGAACCAAAAATTCTGCAGTCACTACTCCTCTTGCGCGATCACACATATCTACTGGCCTCCCCTGAACTAAGGCGCACCATTCCTCCCAAGCCTTACCATAAACCTGCCAGGTTGCCGGTGACACTGAGGCGCGGATTAAGGGCATTAATGATTGGCCACTATGTCCCAAAGGGACGGCGGACACTGAATACCCTTCGGTTGCGAACTGGGAAGCTGGATTCTGAAAGCCTGCCAATCGGAAGATAAAAGTGGGTTAATCCGATCATCATCTACCTCCGCCACTACTGTGGCTCGGCACCAGATATTGTTTTCCAAGCATAGCAGAGCTAAATGACGTAACAGAGCAAGTATAGGCAAGGATGACGTTGACATGTGGTTCAAGCTCTTAGTGGTTATAATATTTCTAGTATGAAACCGGATATTGGCGTTTATCAGCAGCTTTGCCAAATCTCTATGGTTGCCACAATTGTGAAAATTTCCCACAGAGCTGGATCTTGTCCCAGCTCGATGTAGCCCAAAGCTCTGGCCAATTACTTCTGCACCACTGGTCTTTGTAGACCGCTGCAAAACCATGTTCTTTGCTCCACCCAACTGTGAGCCCAATGTCTTTATTTGACGTTTCATTAAACATGACACATGTTTGCCCGTTGTATGATTCCAGGAATGTTTTACAAACTATCAAGTCGACTTTTAACGAGCGAGTTAATCTGATTCTATGGCTAGGCTGAGAAATGCCCTTTGCTGCCAACGATAATCGGCGAGAGAAGGCTCTGCCGACCGGCATTACGCAGCTGGCAAATGTCAGTAGGCCCAGTAGGTCTGAAGGGTGACTTTTTTAACTGTGCAGAAGCTTTCCAGCATCTGAAGTGTCTTTTGTATTTTTTCAGAAGATAACCGGAAAACCATCGAATTGGTGTCTATTTCAATGCCCAAAAAAGATGGACGTTACACGGTCCTATTGTTTTTTCTGGTGATAGGGGGACACCGAAATGACGCAATATAAGTTTAAATTTTGTCAGCAGGAAAGAACAGAGTTTCGAATTTCTAGGACGACGAACAAAAAATCGTCGAGGTAATGAATCAAAGAATTTCTACCTGTTTCATGGCGGAAGACCCAATCCAGAAACGTGCTGAATAACTCAAAATAATGACACGAGATTTAACATCCCATCGGCAGGCACATATCAAAATAATAGTGTTGTTCTACTTTGCATCCTAATAAGTGGTAACATTCGGGATCGACGGGTAAAAGGCGAAAAGCCGATTCTATATCCGATTTAGCTAGCAGAGCACCGGGCCCAGCCACACGGACTAAATCTACGGCCTTGTCGAAAGACGAGTATGTGACAGAGGCTTACTCGGGGGATCGCGTCATTAACAGATTCGCCCTTTGGATATGAAAGGTGATGGATTAAACTATATTTGCCGGGTTCTTTTTTCGTTATAATGCCTAGGAGCGATATTTTGATATTTTTGAAGGGCAGCGAATGAAAGGGACCCGCCATTCTACCTAGCTCGACTTCCTTTATTATTTTTTGGTTTAAGATTTCAGGGAATTCTCGCGCTGATTTTAGGTTATTGGCAACTGTTGGTGATTTGTAAGTTTTGTAGGTGATAAAGAAACCGTCTGTAAAGCCGGAGTGTAGTAGCCATGCCACTTCCTTATTGGGGTAAAGATTTAACCAGGGGCCCATCGCGGCTACGCTCACCGGGGTTTTGCCTTGTGGGCGCTCTGTTCTTTTGACGAGTACACCTTGCGGCTGGGTGTTCTCCCCCGCAGGCTAAGCAGTCATGTCTAAATTTACAAAGTGTTTGGAAGCGGCAGTTCCCCTCGTTGAATAGCCAGCAGGCCCCGCATTTTCTAACGACCACCGTGTGTTGACCTGCGGAGTAATTAGTGGTCGCTGAAAAAAAGGAGGACTTTTTTTGTTCTAGCATCAATCGTATCCACACCTCTGTCGCTTTTACCCCCATCCTAGATCGGGCTGTAGGGCCAGCCGCCTGTGGAAGTCTTCATCGTATTGTCGCCAAGCGGAACAGCCATGCGACTTATATGTGTTATATATCATATCCTGATATATGAATAATTCGGAGCATCGTTCCGAATGCTTCTGGCCCATAACACAGCCCAATACTGCAAACGCCTGTTGCCAATTGTTCATGTTTCTCGCTAATTTAGGTTTGTTTCTATCATATATCCCACCTCCCGTCCTCCTTTCTATATCCACGTTCTATTGATCAATGGACAATAGTGACCATATGTCAACGTAATCATTATTCCAAATTTTTTCTTTAGTCTCCTGTTCTAAATGTGCACCAAGCGGACTGATCCCGCAGTAAAAACCTTCTTTGTGTAAACTCGCTGACTGAAGCATTGTATAGTATTGCTTTCCGCTGTTCCGCTTGGTTGTGGTAAGCGTTGCCTCAGCTCCTTGATCACTGAGGATAGCTCTTTCTCCTTTGAAATCAAATCATTTAACATTAGATAGTCCTTGTTATCAGAAAACTCACCGCTTTGTGCTGTAGGAGGAGTGATGACCGATGCGGGTGGAACCCTGGCTCCCGCTGGCGCAGGAGGGGTGAAAATCCACGCTGGAATTACTCCGGCTCCTGCTTGGGCGAAAGATTGGTTAACATGGTGGTTGGAAGGCCCGGGGGAAGGAGAAGCGTCTTCCCGGCTGAAAGCCATATTTGAGGCATGTAATGTAATATCATGCGCAAGAACCGGAGTGAAGCCAGGTGATGGGGGGACTCCGGTTCCGTGTTGCGCAAGAGCAGGAGTAAAACCCAGTGGTGGCGGAACTCCTGCTCCATGTTGGTTGGTGGTCTGCTGGTTGTATTGGCTGGAAGCCCTGCGGGATTGGTGTCCCCGGCTGATAGCCTCAGAAGGAGCTCGTGATAGTTGACGTGCACTGCTTGACCGATGGCACCGGTCAGGCCGCCGCGACGTCTCGGATTCTCCCGACGTCGATGGTGATTGTGATGCGCGATATCTGCGCCGATTAGTTTGAGAACTGCGCGGGCGACTCTTAGAGGGGTGGTGAGAATGATCACGGGAATCTTTGGAGGAGGATTGGGAAGACGAATAGCGTGTACACCAATGTCTGTTGTGGCTATGGGTGGCCCTCGGGGCTTGTGAATACGCAGCCAGGGGCAGGGTGGGGTTACTGGCCACAGCGGGTAATGGTGTGCTGTTAGTCAGGGGAGGGTTAATAGTGTTATAGGTATATGGGGTGGCGGGGGTTAATAAGGGATCTTTATTAGGTATTTGGGCTGAGGGGGCTGATGTGTATATGATGTCAGTGGTTCGTGTAAATACTGTGCTACTGTACCCCTGCAGAGCCCTCTAATCGGTCAAGTTAGTCCGAGCAGAGCGCTCTACAGTGGGATTATGCGCTGTAAGACCGATCCCCAGGCTCCCCCAGCAGGCATTACAGCTGCGCCTGCCTGTGAATGTATGAGGACCGGTCCCTGGGTGCTGCTGCGGTCTCCTAGGCGTCCCCATGCAGGCGGAGCCTCATTGCCTGCAGAGGGTGCCGAAGAGACAGTGTTATGGCGGGTGTAATCGCTTTCCACCTGTCCCCTAGCAGGCGCTGCATCTGCGCCCGCTGGAGACAGCGTGGAGCTGTGTTCCTGATAGTCCCGGCATTGTTGTGGACGGGACCGGAAGTGACGCAGAGAAAAGGGCGGAGTCTGAACCGGAAGTTCCGGTGCCTGGGCCCTTCGTGTCCCGGCGCTGCCTGCTCCCACGAGCAGGCCAAGAAGAACCCTCCCCCACCTGCAGCCTCTCCAGATGCCGGGTGCCTCAACCCGACCACTGGGCCGCCCGCATTGACAGCACACTGCCCCCAGGCACAGCAGCATCAGGGGCTTGTGTAGGAATGCCCGACTCAGGCACCGGCGATGGGCCCGGAGTTCGGGGTATCGCATCGCCCCCAGCAGCTGCAGCGGGCTCCTGTGGAGGAACGGTTGAAGCGGATGACAGGAGTGGAACCGGAGCTCGGGGTAATGTTAAGACACCGGAGGGGCCTGGAGAGGGGCAGGGGCTAAACTGCTGAGTAGGAGGCGCAGAGACCTCAGGGCGTTTAGGGCGACCCTGGGCCGCTGGGCCCAAAATGGAGACATGAGGCAGGCTAGATTCATACACAGGCCCTGCTGGGATTGGGGGGTGAGGAGATGGCACAGGGACATGAGTACTGAGGGTGCTAATCATAGCTAGAATCCAGGGCTCACCTTCCAGCGCCGCCTTCCTCTGCAGGGCCTCACTCCAATCGTCCGCCATGGCTACCAGGAATGATGAGTAACAGGACACCACAACAACAACAGCTTCCAGTGACTGCCGGAGGTGAAAGGAAGTTGCTGACCAGAACACCTTAATTTAACCCCTGTAGGTGTGGCCGCAGGTACCTTCCCCTCCGAGGTCACTGGACAGCTGGACATCCCCAATTAGTACATCACCGAGGGGAGTGGTGTGATGGGGGGGTGAATTGGGCATGGACTTATTACATTAGCATCCACCTTATAGGCTCCCCAGTCAGAGGCCCTTTCCTTATTCAGTACAGGGCCTGCCAGAATGGGGGTTTAGTCAGAGGTGTATCAATTGTACCAAAGATAGAGTGAAACTTTCTAAACAACCTGAATAATATAGGATGGGTTGTTGTTCACTTTAAACTGATTTTCACTCAAATCACCAACAAGTGTGTGAAGTTTTATACAAAAATCGTCTCATCCTCATCTATGAGTCCAAAAATGTCAAGGACTTTTTAGTTCACAGTCGTCACTAGAGATGAGCGAACTTGTCTGGAAAACGTTCGCCAATCTCAAATTCGTATTTGTGCTCAGTTACCGTAACATTTTTCCTCAAAATCTGCAAAATTCGGTCACAGATCAGTAATTGATTGCGTTTCCACTAATGCTTTTGTTTTGACTTTAACTAGGATAGTGGTGCTGTATGATAAGCATTGGGGACATGATTTATGAGGGGAGGAGGTGTGTACACAGTAGGTCAGAGGAGTGTTAGATGTGTGTGTACCTGAGTTAGGTGGTAATTAGAGTTGAGCGATACTTTCCGATATCCAAAAGTATCGGAATCGGAATGGTATCGTCGATACCCATAAAATATCGGCGATCCCCTATACGATACCGGAAATCCAATGTAAGTCTATGGGAACAAAATATCGGAATTAAAAAAAACCCATTCTTGCCTTGTTGGTTAATTGTACATGAAGGAAAACAACAAAGAGTAATGTAGAATGTATTGGGGAAGGTTGAGGAGACATTAAAGGCATAGATGTTTAACCCAATCAAATGGAATAGCATAAATTTTTTTTTTTTAAAGATGTTCGGATTGACGAAGAAATTGACAATGTTGTTAATGTTTTTTCTATTTTGGCAAATATGTATATTTCACAACTTCCATGCTCTACCTTTTTAACTTTTGACACACTTTCTCCTTCATAATCTTCAGCAGCATCATCTTTTTCATCAAATTATTCTTCATCTTCACCTTCTTTATCTTCTTAAACTTCTTGCTATTCATCTTTTTGTTAACATTACTCATATCCTTCTTATTAAACTATTATTCTTCTTCATATTGTACTTCATCTTCTTCATCATATTCTTATTTGTGACAGAGATTCCTGTACTTGTAATCTGTAAAAGTATGAATTTTTCATCCTTCCGTTCTTGCTGTCACAAAAGATTTAAATTACAATAGTATTTGTCCGTGTTCAGTTTAGCCTGCAGCAGCAGGCATTTTCCAGGGGCACCACGAGGAGGAACGGACTCACCCCCATACACTGCTTAGTCTTCTTCTGCTTATAATTTAGAGCATATATTTTGCTCTTCATTTTGGTCTTATACTTCATGTTCTTCTGCTTTTTGATCTTCTGCTTATTGTTCTTCTGTCTCTTTTTCTGCATCTTGTAGTTTGTCTTAACTTTCTTTGTCCTGTTGGTGATCTTCTTCTGGGTAATCTTTTATTTCTTCTTTGTGATGGTGTTCAGGCTGGTTGGCTTGATGCTCGTCGTCCTTGTGGTCGTCATCTTCTTCGGGGTGGTCATCAGGGTCATCGTCTTGAATGTTGGAGATCCAGAGTGATTACCCAAAAAAACATTTAAAAAATCTTTAATTTGTAAATGTAGCTGAAGGTACAAGAAGGCTAACTAACTTCCGAGAACCACCTGACGTTACTGGAACCCGGATGGGTATCAGATGGTACAAGAGACAATGGAAGTAACGAGGACCAGCTGAGTGTGCTGGAACCCGGAGGGGCAGCAGAAGGAAAAGAGCCATTGGCACAACCGAGGACCAGCTGACGTTACTGGGACACGGTTACTAAGCAGGAGGTACCTGTGCTCCAAAGCACTACCAAGGACCAGCAGACGTTGCTGGAACTCGGATACCGAGATGGAGGCACCTAGGCCAAAGGCACTGCGGAGAACCAGTTGACGGTACTGGAACCCGGACGGGTAGCAGAAGGTACAAGAGCCAATGCAAGTAACGAGGACCAGCTGACTGTGCTGGAACCCGGACGGGTAGCAGAAGGTACCCATGGAAATTTAAGTTGACAGGCCGCGAGCCGGCCGCAGTTACCGAATCCCACAGTCCTACAGTGGGTGATTGTTCTATTGTCACAACGGAAACAGCCTTTATTTACATATCCCGCAGCACACATAGGAAGCACCTAAACTGCAGGCACCAAAGAGTCGGCTAACCCGACCGCAACACGACAGGACAACTTATTGTAGGCTAAGTGACGTTTACACTGACAGGAAACAGCTGGCGTGCTGTAACTAGTCTGGGCAGGAGTGAGTACCCGTGCCAATTACACTTCCGACCAACAACTGTTGGTGTTGGAGCCCAGGGATGAAACGAGAACAGAGTGGAGGCAGCAGGACTTTTTGCCGTTCACACAGCAGGGGAACAGCTGACATTACTGAACCCCAGTAACACAGGGGCAAGTGTTGACTGTGCTAACAGCACTTACAGGCATCAACTGGCGGTGTTGGAGCCCAGGGATGAGAAGAGAACAGGGTGGAGGCAGCAGGACTTTTTGACGTACACACAGCAGGGGAACAGTTGACATTACTGAACCCCAGTAACACAGGAGCAAGTGTTGACTGTGCTAACAGCACTTACAGGCAACAACTGGCGGTGTTGGAGCCCAGGGTCAAGGAGGATGTTTAAATACTAGATCAAGAAATTTCCTTGTTACCTGTCAATTTTAAATGTCTATACTTCAAACAAGAGAAAGATAACCTTTACTACCATAAGATGATGATTTCATTTAAACTAATATCTAGATAAATAAAGAATTGACAAACATAAACACATACATTAACATGTTGAACAGCAATGCAAACCACAAAATAAATTAGTTAAGGAATCTGCTATACGGTTGTACATAAAAGCATACAAGTACATATCTGAATCCATTAATGATGGATAAGTAACAGTATGTACACCATTTTTATTGTATAGACAATGAATGTCTGACTTCAAAACATCATCAGCATTACAAGTTATCTGTGATATTACTAAAATGTTACATTTGCTGAATAATGTCACTAAACAGTTTATACAAAATTATACAATTTCCATCATGTAATACTCATAATATGTGGCAATAATCATTTTTATTAACAAACATAACCTTTAAAAAGTGCATAGTGCATAGTGAAAATTGCTATTTATGCCTGACTGTCGAATTGCAAGCATGACAACGGATAGATAAGGTATATATAGATGAGACTGCATAGCCACAGATGGTGAATGGCGATGTAATACTGTACCTCAATAAAGTGTGCATCACTACTACATATTTTTTTTTATATAGCTTTATAAACAGGGTACGTGGATGTATGCTTGCGCCTTTGTTTTGACGCACAGACTGCCTTCCTGCTGAGACGCGTTGGGTAGTGAACAGTTGTGTGCAGTGTTCACTGTAGTCTGAGGTTTTCCTTTTTGGAGTGCAGATCACGCTCCAGTTAGTTCTTCAACCACTGCTGGTTGTAGTCTGCTGAGCGTGTGTCACTGGCACATCCTTGAAATTTTCTCTAATTGTTGCTGCTCCATTCTATTACAAATAAATAAAATCTATTAGTGTGACGCGCTTCCATCCGTATACAATACATTGGTTGCAAACACTATAGAAGTACACAAAGGGGCCTTTCACACCTACTGAACAGTTGTGTGCAGTGTTCACTGCAGTCTCTGCGGAATAACCACACTTAGGCCTTATAACTTTTCAGACTTTCTTTATCAATCTACCAAGATGAAGAAGGCAGGGAGTAAGGCACGTGGTCGTGGCCGTGGAGTTTCTTCAGGGAGAGGACGTGGGGATTCTGTGGCTTCTGCGGCCCCCAGTGACACAGCATCCACCAGTTTTCCCCGTGAGCGTTCCTTTATGCGCACTTTTGTAGGAGCTCGGAGTACCCCCCTGCTGCGGGAAGAACAAATTGAAGCCGTTGTTGGTTGGATGTCAGCCAATGCATCGACTTCAATTGCTTCCACCTCCTCTCAGGACCACAGCACTGTTGAGCAACCATCTGTCTCTTCACCGCCTGGCAAATTGCCCAGGCAGTCAGAGAGTTCTGTACAGGAGCCAGCTGAGTGTCTGCTTCTGTTCTCAGAATCTATTGGCTTGCAAACAGGGGCCCATCCAAGCAGCATTCTGTAATGTGAAGAAGAGGGAGTATGCAGTGATGCGCAACAGCTGTGTCTCTCTGAATCTGAAGAGGCGAGTGAGACAGTGCCAATGGTCAGCACACCGCAGAACGCATCTGATGATGATGAGACTCAGGTGCCAGTTTCTGTTGAGCATGGTGCTGGCCAGACCACCCAACAGCAGCAGGTGTTGGAAGAGGGTAGTGGAGATGATGAGGTCCAAGACCCAACATGGCGTGAGGAACAGGAAGGTGGTGGGAGCAGCTCAGAGGAATCCTAATAATAATAATATTAATTTATATAGCGCCATCATATTACGCATCGCTTTACAGTTTTGCAGTTTAAGAACACAAGTCATAAGTAACAACGTTAACAATACAATAATTTAAGCTAAATAAGTCGCCCCTGCTCGTGACAGCTTACAATGTACAATGAGGTGGGGGAGATACAAAGTATAGGTGTTTATATACAATGGTGCATTTACAATGATGGTCCAGCCATCTTAAGGGAGTGAGGGATGGAGATAGTGAATGGGCTAGAGACACACACACACATACACACTTACACAGAATACATAGAATGACTTTGATTAGTGAATGTGATAGGCCGCTCTGAACAAATGTGTTTTGAGGGAGCGCCTGAAACCATGCAAATTGTGGATAGTCCTAATTTCTTGGGGTACAGCATTCCAGAGGATTGGCGTAGAGCGGGAGAAGTCTTGGAGTCGGGAGTGGGAGGTACGTATTAGTGCAGAGGTTAGTCGAAAGTCGTTTGCAGAGCGCAGCAGTCGGTTAGGCCGATAGATAGAAATGAGGGAGGAGATGTAGGAGGGGTGCTGCACTGTGGATAGCTTTGTGGCTGAGAACCAGTACTTTGGTTGAAAGCTGGGAGAGGCCTAGAGAAGTGGTTAGTGATAGAAGGAAGATAGAGGAAGACATTGCCCTAACGGTACAAACAGGAGGGAGAGTTAGGCTGCAGACTCGGTTGCCTGTAGCCTCCAGTTTGGCACCTGTTCGGAGCAGTTGTCTTCCAAAAGTCAAAACGTGCGCTCCCAGGACTTGCACTGCGTGGTCCTTTTTTCACACACTTGCACATGATATTTGCTATGTCAAATGCAAGCTGTGTAATCAAAAATTAAAAATAGCTAAAAGTGTCAGTCACCTCAATACCACAAATATGTGGAAACATGTGCGGACAAAGCACGTAGTTGAGTTACAAAGACACACTGGAGATGTAGGCCAACCTACAGCAGCACCTACATCTTCAGGTTGTGTTGAAGCCTCTTCATCGAGCTCACACACAGCTGGTTCTGCTTCCTCACAGGATCGCCATGGAAGAACCTCGGTCACTGTTGTCCAGAGACAAAGTGTTATTCCACACACAGCAGCAAGTTCCCTGTCATCCTCACACTCCCAGGCCACAAAACAGCCATTGGTAGCACAGGCATGGGATAAAAGACGGCCATACTCCGCAAACCATGCACGAGCACAGGCTCTGAATGCTGGCATTGCAAAACTCCTGTCCCTTGAAATGCTGTCATTCAGGCTGGTGGAGACAGACAGTTTCCGTAACTGAATATCATTGTCAGTCCCACAATACAATGTGCCAAGCCGATTTCATTTCAGCAGGCAAGCCGTCCCTGGTCTGCAAAAGCATGTTGAGGGAAAAATTAAACATGCGCTACTAAACGCCCTCAGTAGCAAGGTCCACCTGACCACCGATGCGTGGACCAGTACCCATTGTTATGATCTGCTACAACCAGTAAGGAAAGAAGGGAATTCTGTCCCTACAATACAACTAAGCTGAATCCCTACGATGTAACGGGGAACCTGATCCTGCGACCAGACCCGCTAAAGTCCTCATCTAGTGTGAACGAAGACCTATAGTTGCGAGGGAGAAATCCCTACAAGATCTAGGGACTGGGAGAAAAGGTGGACACCTCCTAACATAAATTGTAGCATGGATAATTAAACAGAAAAAAAAATACTTTGCGATCCTTACATCAAGCAAAACTGACTGATTAAGGCACCTAAGCACCCGGCTAGCTTAACAGTAGATAATACAATGAAGTCAAGCAAAGCCAGAAGGGCGGAGCCAGACTAAATAGGGAAAAAAGGTCATGTGACCAGCAAACTGAAACAAAACCTAACAAGAGGGTTCTAACACCCATGGCCAGGGACAATACCTTTCCCTCACTGCCCATTGGGTCAATGTTGTGTAGCCGGGTACTGATCTTGCGAGTGGCGCTGTACGTGTTCTGCCAACTCCAAGGATTTCAGGAATCAAGTCTGTACACATTGACTCCTCCTCCTACTCCAGTTCCTCAGAATCATCGCTGCAGGAGCCGTCACGGTCTACCTCCACATGGACCCGTGAACGTTTACCTGTTGCGACCGATATGAGCACAGCCGTGTCCAAATGTCAACAGGCCGTCCTGAAATTAATTTCCATGGGGAATCTTAGCCACACAGCGCAGGAGCTCTGTAATGCCATAAAGCAGGATAGCGACGTGTGGTTTTTGGAAGCGAATCTACAGGCAGGCTTGGTAGTGTGTGACAATGGCCGAAATCTGGTTGCAGCTCTGGGCCTTGGCAACCTCACTCACATACCATGTCTGTCATATGTGCTCAACTTGGTCGTGCAGAGTTTTTTGAGGGACTATCCGGATCTTGATGCACTGCTGCACAAGGTCCGCCTAGAGTGTGCTCACTTGCGACGTTCCAGCATGGCCAGATCGCTGATTGCAGCTCTGCAACGCAGATTTCGCCTTCATGAACATCACATCATATGTGACGTACCCACCAGGTGGAATTCCTCGTTACATATGTTGGAGCGGTTGTGTGAGCAGCAGCCAACAGTAATGGAGTATCAGCTGCATCAGGCGCAATCAACTCGCAATTTGCGCCGTTCACACTTCACCACTACTGAGTGGGCCTCTATAATAAGAATAATAATAATAATCTTTATTTATATAGCGCCATAATATTCCGCAGTGCTTTACAGTTTAACAGTTTCAAAACACAAGTCATAAGTAACAACGTTAACAATACAATAATTAAAGCAAAATCAGCCGCCCCTGCTGGTAAAAGCTTACAATCTACAATGAGGTGGGGGAGATACAAAGTACAGGTGTTTATATACAATGGTGTTTTTACAATGATGGTCCAGCCATTTTAAGGGAGTGAGGGATGCATGGAGATAGTGAATGGGCTACACACACAGACTTACACATAGAATGACTTTGATTAGTGAATGTGATAGGCCACTGTGAACAAATGTGTTTTGAGGGAGCGCCTGAAACCATCCAAATTGCGGATAGTCCTAATTTCTTGGGGTAGAGCATTCCAGAGGATTGGCGCAGCGCGGGAGAAGTCTTGGAGTTGGGAGTGGGAGGTACGGATTAGTGCAGAGGTTAGTCGAAGGTCGTTTGCAGAGTGCAGCAGTCGGTTAGGCCGATAAATATAAATGAGGGAGGAGATGTAGGGGGGTGCTGCACTGTGGAGAGCTTTGTTGGTGAGAACCAGTAATTAGAATTGGATCCTATAATGAATGGGCAGCCAGTGTAATGAGTGGCGAAGGACTCTATGAAGGACATCTGCCACGTTTTGCGTGCGTTTGATGAGTCAACGCGGATGGCGAGTGCAGATGATGCACTAGTCAGCCTGACTGTCCCCCTTATCTGCCTGCTTCAAAAAACACTGCAAGCACTAAGGCATGAGGTTTTGGAAGAGGTGGAGGATGAGGAGTCACAAATTCCATCACCTTCTGGACAGTCAGCGCAATGTGGTTCCTCACAAAGGGCTGGAGGACTTTCAAAGTACCATGCTGTATCAACAATTGAACCTCCAGAGTCGCTGTATATATTTTCATAACCATTCCAAACTTTTAATGTATTTACAAAGCACATAATGTACAGTTTTTGTCTATCCTTTTGTAATGCTATTGTGTTTCCATAAAGTGATGTTACAGAATTATGATACAATGTTTTTAAATTTTATGAGTTTTAAATTTTGTAAATTTTTATGTATTTGAAGGACTTTGTGAGGAGGATGAGGAGGAGTCAATGGAGGAGGAAGACATCGCTCCAGAGGGAGGTAGACAACGCTCTAGTCAGTATGTAGAGCAAGGGTGGGGTGATGCACAGCAGGCAGAGATGACGCCTCCTGCAGGGGACAACGTTTCTTGGCCAGTTGGGAGTCTGCAGCACATGGTTGATTTCATGCTGCAGTGCCTGAGAAACGACCGCCGCATCGAACACATTCACACCACGTCTGATTATTGGGTGTACACCCTACTAGACCCTCGCTACCGGGACAACTTACAAAGCCTCATCACACCGTTGAACCGGGAGCGTAAAATGCGGAAGTAACAAGACACACTGGTGCAATCCATAATGTTCTCCATTCCAGCCGAGAGCACTGCTGCTGCTACTGCTTTACAAAGCAGCTCTGTGCATCGAGGCAGTGGAGACAGCTCTGCAACAAGAGGGAGCACAAGCAGCGCCTCTGCACAGGGCAAGAACAGTATGTTCCAAATGTGGCGAAGTTTTGTGGCAGCACCACCAATGTCTACACCATCCGAGACGGCTCCAGTCAGCAGGAGGCAACATTTCCGTAAGATGGTGACAGACTACATGTCTTGCCCTCTCAGTGTACTCCCAGATGGCTCTTCCCCATTCAAGTTTTGTGTCTCTAAGCTGGATACATGGCCAGAGCTTAGCCAGTATGCATTGGAGGTGCTGGTGTGCCCTGCTGCCAGTGTATTATCGGAGCGCGTCTTTACTGCTGCAGGTGGTGTACTAACAGACCGTTGCATGCGACTATCCTCCGATAATGTAGAACGGCTTACTTTTCTGAAAATGAACTAGGCATGGATCTCGCCTGAATTTGCCTGTCCGGTTTCAGATTAACTAACTGGTTGGCAACGTTTTCCATGTCTCCTGTTATGTTCATCTTTCTACCACTTGAACTATACTCCCTGGGCTACAACACTGCAAGTTGCTGCTCAGAAGTGTCGTGTCCACAGACCAATACACAAGCTATAGTGATAGTGAGGTTCAGTAACGCCTGCTGTTCCCCTGCTGTGTGTCTGACAAAAATTAACGCTGCTAACTCCAAATTAAAGTTCAAATTAAAGTTCAAACATCTCATACAAGGCCTCAGGCTACACCCTCCTTGACCCTGGGCTCAGAAGTGTTGGATGCACAGATCAAAACAATCGATGATGTGTTTGTGGGGTTCAGTAACACCTGCTGTTCCCCTGCTGTGTCTGAAAAAAATTACTGCTACCTAGCTACACATGTTGAAAAAAACATGACATGTTAAAGTGGCTAGTGCTACACATAGATATCAGGCTACACCCTTATTTCTAAGCTGTAAACAAGTCAAACGTCACATTTAAAACCATTCAATGATTAGTGTTGGTAACAAATCTGTAACAAAATAATTGTGACATATTATGGCAGATATCCACATGTCTAAGGCTACTTTCACACTTGCGTTTTTTTGCGCTGCGCATCGTGCGCTATTGTTCGCATGCGCAATTTTCCCCTATCATTAACATGGCGGGCGCATTGTATTGCGCTTGCACGCGTTCATCAGCGTTTTACGTGCGCAGTGCATTTTCCAGGTGTGCGCCCAGACGCGCCAGACGCTACATGTTGCATTTTTTTTTTCAGCACACCAATATAAAAATGCGCGTGCGCACGTGTGCGCACGCTATGCGCATAAAAATATAATTGCAGTCTATGTGAACGCTGGTGTGCGCATGGCTGTGCGCTTGTCAGCGATTGTGTGCCATGCGATATTTTAGTAAACATGTCTAGACACTTGTCAAATGACCCCCTAGACAAGATACATTGTTTGTGAGGAGTCTAGATAAAAGTAGTATAGATAAAGGAAGTGACACACAGACCCCTCAGACTATCTGGAGACTGCATGCTGATAACACCTGAAGATTATACAGCCTGGATCCCTATAAAAGGCCAGCAACCAACAAGCTACATACACTGCGTGGAGACTGTAGCTGAACACTTGAAGATCCATCTTGGACCAAGGCTGAACATTGTCTGGAGACACTGCTTCTTGAATCAAGACAGATCCAAAGGGCAAGAATGTGAGTATTCTTTAACCAAATGACAGACTGTCCTTATAATGTAATATGTGTTCATGTATTTTTTATTTTTTTTTGCAGCATGTCTTCTGGATCTGAATATTCCCATCCCGGCAAGAACTGGCCGAAGCAGAGCATGATGTGAGTATCTTCCTGCCTTTGGGTAAGTATTGCTGCTGAATCTACAAATGGCTTAAATTTGGGTTCCTTTTTCAGACATCATCGTCGGACACGGCCATTGAGGAGTCTCAGCAGGAGCAGGCGCAGCCGAGTCAAGTCCCGGTGGCGAGACGGAATGTAAGTATATAGCCTTTGAATGTCTATTTCTTTTCTACTCCTATTGTTCTTTTCTTTGTCTAAAATATACAAGATTGTAATTTTGTTTTTGTTTCTTCTAGGTTCCACAAGGGAACGAGGACCTGTATGTGGACAACGATGCCCTGATCTGCCAGGTCCAGGAGCGTGTCCCGTTGTGGGACAGCCGAAATACCCAGTACAAGGACAATGTGGTGACCCGGCGGCTATGGAACGAGGTGGCCGCAGCGATTGATGGATGGCTGGGACAGCGCCTCTCCAAACCTGAAAAAGGCGTTTAGTAAGTATTTTCATTCTCTGTAATATTGCACTCTTGTTCCTGTGTCTACTGATGGGTTTACTTGCAGATATATTCTGCCAGTAAACCCAACAGTGCCCTCTGCTTCAACACTGACTGCCCTGTGTATGCTATTGCAATGTGTTCTGCATTCTAGTGTTTGTTTTTATGCTGCACTCAGTGTTGTTCCTGAGGCCACTGATGGGTTTACTGGCAGATATATTCTGCCAGTAAACCCAACAGTGCCCTCTGCTTCAACACTGACTGCCCTGTGTATGCTATTGCAATGTGTTCTGCATTCTAGTGTTTGTTTTTATGCTGCACTCAGTGTTGTTTCTGAGGCCACTGATGGGTTTACTGGCAGATATATTCTGCCAGTAAACCCAACAGTGCCCTCTGCTTCAACACTGACTGCCCTGTGTATGCTATTGCAATGTGTTCTGCATTCTAGTGTTTGTTTTTATGCTGCACTCAGTGTTGTTCCTGAGGCCACTGATGGGTTTACTGGCAGATATATTCTGCCAGTAAACCCAACAGTGCCCTCTGCTTCAACACTGACTGCCCTGTGTATGCTATTGCTATGAGTTCTGCATTCTAGTGTTTGTTTTTATGCTGCACTCACTCTTGTTCCTGTGTCTACTGATGGGTTTACTTGCAGATATATTCTGCAAGCAAACCCAACAGTGCCCTCAGGTTCAACACTGACTGCCCTGTGTATGCTATTGCAATGTGTTCTGCATTCTAGTGTTTGTTTTTATGCTGCACTCAGTGTTGTTCCTGAGGCCACTGATGGGTTTACTGGCAGATATATTCTGCCAGTAAACCCAACAGTGCCCTCTGCTTCAACACTGACTGCCCTGTGTATGCTATTGCTATGAGTTCTGCATTCTAGTGTTTGTTTTTATGCTGCACTCACTCTTGTTCCTGTGTCTACTGATGGGTTTACTTGCAGATATATTCTGCAAGCAAACCCAACAGTGCCCTCAGGTTCAAAAGTGACTGCCCTGTGTATGCTATTGCTATGAGTTCTGCATTCTAGTGTTTGTTTTTATGCTGCACTCACTCTTGTTCCTGTGTCTACTGATGGGTTTACTTGCAGATATATTCTGCAAGCAAACCCAACAGTGCCCTCAGGTTCAAAAGTGACTGCCCTGTGTATGCTATTGCTATGAGTTCTGCATTCTAGTGTTTGTTTTTATGCTGCACTCACTCTTGTTCCTCATGTGAAGTTTGTTTTTGCTGCCTGATATATTCTAACAGCAAACATAACAGTGTCATGTGGTTCAACAGTCAATGACATGTGGATTCTAAAGCTTTTTATAATGCTTCATTAACAGTTTGACATTTATATTGAGTTATGTGTGTTGAGAGTGAATTTGCACATACTGCATTGTATTAATTTTTTTTTTTTTTTTTTTTTAAACAGTGAACAAAATACGCACACGATGGCGCTCGATGAAAGACCGCTTCAACACTGATGTTCGAGCAGAGGGACAGGTTCGCAGTGGTTCTGCAGCAAGGCACAAAAAGAAATATCGCTACTATCGCGAGTTGGCGTTCCTGAGACCGGTCCTTGCCAGCAGAGAGTAAGTTTTTAGATTTTCAATTTTTTTGTTATTTTTAATTTATTTTTTCTTTTCTACAGCTGATGCTTCTTGTTCATGCATTATAGTAATGTTTTGTTTTTCTTTCCACAGCACCTGGAGCAGCACCATGCAGCCTGTCCCTGAAGCGGTCCTTCCTCGGACGACCTTGGACACGTCCCAGCCATCCGACAGCCAAGAAGCAACTTGCAGGTCAGCAACACGGACAGCTGGTGACCAGGAAGCTGGTCCATCAGGTGTTCCCCTCTCCCAGGTCTCTGCCACTGGTTATGCGGGCACTTCCCGCCAGCGGCAGAGGGCCATGGAGAGGAATGTCTTGCCCGAGTTTGTTCACTTGAGCGAGTCCTTTCAAGGCAATATCAAGACGCTTGGAGGCAGAGTTGGAAGCGGTTTTTCACTGATGGAACGTGGTTTTACCCATATGGATCACCGCTTCAACGCTGTCGACCAGCGTTTTGATCGCCTGGAGGCCGACCTCAACAGACCAGCGCACCATTTTTTTAGTAAAATAGAACGGGGCATGGCGGAACACCTTACTCCTGAGCAACAGCTGGGTGTGATGCAGGCCTGCAACAATGCTTACATGCAGTATATCCAGCAGAATCGGTACGCGCAGCAGTCAGTGGTTGCATATCCAACAGTGCCACCACTGATTCGCCACACATCACTACCGACTTCTGCTGCATACCACTGCACGGCCACCAGCATTCCAAGTCAACACTACACCACCACAAGTCCAAGTACTGTTGGACAGTCCACCGTTGCCACCACCATGGCAAGCGCTGCTCCTGTGTGGAGCAACACCACCACTGACACTGGTCCACAGTCATGGACTCAAGTAGCACACTACCTGCTTGGGCCAACATACCAATTGTCCTTTACTAGTACTGTACCAGTCACCAATTTTCTGGAACAGCACCCACTGATCAAATGAGTACCGTCACCAGTCAGAAAGCCATTTCAAGGGCACCCACTTTCCTTCTATGAGTACCGCCACGAGTCGTCAACAATTTATGGACACACCAGCACTGATCTATGAGTACGCCACAGTCATCAACCATGCATTTCAAGGCACCCACTTCTCCTTCTATGAATAGCGCACGAGTCGTCATCAATTATGGACACACCAGCCACTGATGCTATGAGTACCGCCACCAGTCATCAACCATGCATTTCAAGGGCAGCCACTTCTCTTGGACACCGCCAACCCTTCTGTTACTCCGAGCACTGGCAACACTTCCACCGCCACTGCCCCCAGCGAGCATGAGAGCGGTGACCTACATTCTGTCTTTTTAGGTCAAGGCCACAGTCAACCAGCTTAAGGCGGACACAGAGAAGTCGGTCCACGCAAGGTACTCCAGTCCCCAAGAAGAAAAAAAAAAAATCTTTGTTGGTGCATCCACCCTCTCCTCCTAATGTGTCTGAAAGTGACTCTCATTTGATGTCTCAGCTTCCTTCACCTACTACTTTTGTTTCCCTTCCCTCAAACCCTTCATCGCTTTCCAGCCGTCTTCATCTCTGCACACCCCCAGAGTCTCAAAATCACCACCAAACGTCATTAGCAATAAAAATTTCTCACATTTCTATACAATTTCTGTGGCAGTGACGATACCATGGTCATGTTTGACCCAAATTTTAATAATCTGATATCCAAAACTTTGTGTGACTATTTTTCATTTTTATGAGTAAACCAAAAATTATTTAATGTGATATGTAGAAATGTCAGCCAAAAATAAAATTGGTAATTCAAATGTTGTTTTACGGTTGTAGAAAATAAATGTGCCAATCTTCTTTTAGTAATTTTGGTTTGCTTGTGTTTATTTTTCCGCCTACACACTTGCCGTACACACACTGCGCCGTACACTTTGCGTTTTTGAGTACACATAACTCCACGAATGACACAAGTTTGTGTACTTCATGGAGATATGTTTACTCCAAAACACAAATATATTCCTTTTTTCTTCACAACCACTCTGTCAGTCTGCTAATATTGAACAGATGAATAGAGGATGGGTTCCGTGCAAGGCATATCTATTTAACCTTGCCATATATACTAAAAACTGAATTGAGTGTGGTGTGTTTTTTACATTATTTCACTTGGTGATAGAAGGCCAGGGATTCTACATATAGCTTGTAATTGAGCACATCCTCTATTCAGTGTGTGTTGAAGAAACAGAGGAAATGATGGTGAAAATACACTATATATGTACAATACCCTGACCTTCGATCATTACTATCACACCTGGGCAGGTGAACAGACATGAGTTTTAACCAGCAGCGTTGCTTCAGTATGCATTAATTTGAAGCATACTGTAGCGATGCTGCTGTTTATAACTCGTGTACTCACCTGCCCAGGCCTGATACATGCGTTATTTGGGGCATCACCACTTCAGCATGCCACCAGGCATTGGTATAGAACAAGATGTCTAATCTTTTATCTCTGCAATACAAATCAATTCACAGTGCCACAAATAATTGTTGTGTTATCTCCACCGTCACTGAAAATGGAAGCAAAAGTGGATAAATAATAAAGGTCATACAACTTGTGTGCATGTATATTTAACTACATAGTCAGGATTACAAATGATTTGATGATGCACCAAAAATATGCATCATGAATTCACTGGTAAACCTGGCCATTTCATAATTGTTTTTAAAATTAAAAACAGACTGCACGTGGTACAGGTATAAACAGAGTTATTTTATTTACATTAAAAAAAAAAAATTATTAACATACAGACAAGAACATTATTTTACACCATTTCATCTTGCCAATCCACCCGTCCTACATCTGACATGAAGTAGGCCGCAAATTGGTCTCTCATTTGGCTGACTTCAACAGAAGACCTGAGAGGGTGCTGAGTGAAGTCAGGCAATGGGTTAGGAGCTGCATCATCAAGTTCAAAGTTTGGGTGCTCTTTAGACATCACAAAGTTATGAAGCACCACACAGGCCTTCACCACTTCATCCACTGTTTCCAGTTTCAGATGAATGGCTGTGCCCAGAATGCGCCATCTGGAAACCAGTATACCGAAGGCACACTCTACAGTTCTCCTTGCCTGGTCAGCCTGTAATTGAAAATTCTTTTGTTGTGGTCCAAGTCCCGGCTGGAGTAGGGTTTAAGCAGGTGTTGACTCATCTGGAATGCCTCATCCCCAACCATTACAAATGACAATGGTGGAGTTTCGGTGTGGGGAAGAGGCCGTGGCATGGGGAAATTAAACTGGTTTTCATACAACCTCCGTCCCATGTCCGAGTTCTTAAACGCCTGTGAGTCATTCCCACGGCCAAATGCACCAATGTCCACCGCAACAAACATACAGTCTGCATCCGCAATGGCCATAAGAACTGTAGAATAGTACTTCTTGTAATTGTAGTACTCCGAGCCTGTTCTTTTGGGTTTGATAATCCGTATGTGTTTCCCATCAACTGCTCCCAAACAGTTGGGGAAATTGCAGGTTGTCCAGAATTTGTCAGCAATTTGTAGCCACTTTTCTGTGGTGGGCAGGGGCATAAATTCCGGACAGAGAACAGTCCACAATGCCCGGCAGGTGTCCAGAACAATTTCTGACAACGTAGAGATACCAATCCTGTACTGGAAGTGGAGTGAAGACAGGCTCTCTCCAGTAGCAAGGAATCTAGAGAAAGAACAAAAAAATATTATTGTATATGTTTTTGTAAAACATTAATAATCCAAAAAATGAAATAAAAATAATTCTGCAGGTCTTTGTTTACTAGCTGGCAGAACAAGAATGATGTCATCTTTGGAATAGTACAAGGCATACATGGTATATATGGTAATACAATTATGCAGGCATTGGTTTCTCAATAATACGTACCGTAAAGTCACCAGGAGTCTTTCCTCTGGAGGAATCGCCCGACGGAGCTGTGTGTCCTGTCTCCTTATTAATTGTTGTACCCGAGCAAGTAAATCCATGAAGGATTGTTGTGACATCCGGGTGTAGTCGTTAAATTTCTCCGGGTTTGACTGCAGCTCACTGTAGAGGGTGTGATACGCTCCACGGCTCTCCCGGAGTTCTACAATGGGATGTACCCACAAACGACGACGCTGCCGTCTCCACTGTCTATCTCTCTTCCTTTGTTCATGGCAAGCAAAGGCATAAGCCCGAGCCATATCCATGTCCACATCAAGGTTGAAGAAGAAAGTCTCCATAAGCTGATCCATGTTCACCAAGGCAAATGCAAGCAAATGTGAAGAATGGCTGTGAACAGGCTCTATTTATATTTTCAATAAGACACGCCCACTGGTGTCCCATTGGTGGGTTCTGTTGAAAGAATTTTTCAAGGATTTTCATCATGTGTTTTGCACAGAAAAAACGCAAACGCAGACAAAAACGCTTTAAATCGCATAGAATCGCTTACAATCGCTGCGCTTTTCAAAAACAATGCGCACTATTCGTTGGCAAAATATCGCAGCGATTACACGCGTTTGCACACGTTTTTTTCATGCGTTTGATGTGCGCTCGATGCGCAGCGCAAAAAAACGCAAGTGTGAAAGTAGCCTAACACAAATGCTAACACAAAGGCATACTTATGCTATAGGGTACTGATGGTGAACCTTCTCACTCCATAACTTTGACAAATCCAACTCACATCATGCCTCAAATGCTGCAATGTTGGAAGTGCATAATGTGGGTTGAACTTTGACAACAGCTGCAGTGCGAAGGTTATCCTTCTGTGTTCTTGGCTTTTAAATAAAAGCATACAAGTAAATATAATAATACATTGTTGGTTAAGGGACGTGATGTACACCAGTAATATTGTGCAAACAATGGATGTAGGACTATTCCTCTTCAACATTACTTATATTTGTGTCATTTGAAAAAATACATATTTTAGTTAAAATTTAACAACCCATGTTCACTAGCTGTAAAAGGCCCCTTTGTGTACTTCTATAGTGTTTGAAACCAATGTATTGTATATGGAAGGAAGCGCGTCACACTAATAGATTTGAATTATTTTAAATAGAATGTAGCAGCACCAATTCGAGAAAAATGTGAAGGATGAGGCAGTGAGACACGCTCAGCAGAGTACAAGCAACAGTGGTTGAAGAACTAACTGGAGCGGGATCTGCACTCCAAAAATGAAAACCTCTGACTACAGTAAACAGTGCACACAACTGTTCAGTAGCTGTGAAAGGCCCGTTTGTGTACTTCTATATTGTTTGCAACCAATGTATTGTATACGGATGGAAACACGTCACTGTAATAGATTTGAATTATTTGAAATAGAATGTAGCAGCACCAATTCGAGAAAAATGTGAAGGATGAGGCAGTGAGACACGCTCAGCAGAGTACACGCAGCGGTGGTTGAAGTAAGTGGAGCGGGATCTACACTCCTACCAAAAATTTAAACCTCAGACTAGAGTGAACAGTGAACACAACTGTTCACTTGCTGTGAAAGGCCTTTTTGTGGACTTCTATTATGTTTGCAAGCAATGTATTGTATTTTGATGGAAGAGCGTCACACTAATAGATTTTAGTAAATTGAAAATAGAATAAAGCAGCACCAATTTTAGAAAAATGACAAGGATGAGCCAGTGACAGACACTCAGCAGAGTACACGCAGCGGTGGTTGAAGAAGTAACTGGAGCGTGATCTGCATTTAAAAAAAATAAATAAAAAAATACCTCACAGACTGCAGTGAACACTGAAACACAACTGTTCACTATCTGTGAAAGGCTCCTTTCTGTACTTCTATAGTGTTTGCAACCAATGTATTGTATACGGATGGAAGCGCATCACACTATAATTTCTATTGAATGGAGCAGCTAGAATTACACTAAAGAAAAAAAAAAAAAAGAGTCTGTGAGTGACACGTGCAGATGCCTACAGACAGCGTTGGATGCAGAGCAAACTGCAGCGTCACCTGCACTCTCACACACACACCTTGCACAGAGCTGTTAAAACAACACTGCAAGGCAAAAGGAAGCTTTACACAGCGGTTGGTAAACTAGCCTGCCTAAAGCAAAGTACACAAAATCGCAATCTCTAACTGTCCCTCTGAGTCAGCAGAGCAGCGTTCTGTCCCTAACTGAGTTCAGAGCACAGTGACGCTAAAATGGCGGCGGCTCCTTTTATAGTGCATTCTGACATCATTTCAGCAGCCAATCACAGCCATGCCCAGGGGCGTGCTGGCTTATGAAAAGGGCGGTGGATAGTATAGTCATGAGGGCGCCATGCTCCAACCCATTCTCTGCCCCTTCCCCCGCCTATTCTCTGCCCCAACCACCGGCTCTTGTGAAGGACATGCACCTCTACAGTATATACACCTCTATATACACCTCACAGCCCCCCCATGCACCTCTATATACATCACAGCCCCCCCATGCACCTCTACAGTATATACACCTCACAGACCGTGTATATACTGTAGAGGTGCATGGGGCCGGGGGCTGTGAGGTGTATACACTGTAGAGGTGCATGATGCACCTCTACAGTGTATACTACACCTCACAGCCCCCCATGCACCTCTACAGTATATACACCTCACAGACCCCACCCATGCACTTCTACAGTATTTACATCTCACAGACCCCCCATGATGCACCTCTCTATATACATCTCACAGCCCCCCAAGCACCTCTACAGTATATACACTTCAAAGACCCCCACCTCTATAATACACCTGACCTCACACAGACAGCCCCTGACTGTGCTTTACAGGGTTCAGCTCCTCAGAGGTGACTCACAGCCGCCTCGCGCTTCCCGCCCTCACACAGGAGAAGTCTCTCCATGGCAACGGGCACAGCGCAGGAGCCCCGCCCACTCCCGTCATGTGACCCTCGCCACTGCTCCCGCAGCCTCTTCCCCGCCCGCCCTCTCGCCGTCTCGCATCACCGCAGCCACAGGTCCTTGTCCTCCGTCCAAGGCCGGCTCCAGGTGTTTATGGGCCCCGGGCGAAAGAGCCTCAGTGGGCCCCTTTAACACAGACCACGATTCATGATGCACAGATACGGCAGAGAAATATGGGTATAGTACAATGCCAAATACTTCACTTCTTCCATTACATGAGTGATATCTATTGTAAATTGTACAATAGCTCAAAAACCGCCAAATCCTCACAGCGCACAGTACAGACTGGACAGTACAGTCCTCCATACAATATTATGGGCACCACAGTCTCCCCCTCATCACCCATATAATACCCCATGCAGGATGTCACCCCCCATATAATGCTCCATACAGAATACTGGACCCAAAATAATGCTCCATACAGAATACTGGACCCAATATAATGCTCCATACAGGATACTGGTCCCCATATAATGCTCCATACAGGATACTGGTCCCCATATAATGCTCCATACAGGATACTGGTCCCCATATAATGCTCCATACAAAATATGGAGCTCTCCTCTGCGCTGTACTGCGTTCTGCACTGTTACAGCTCAGGAAAGGGCGCTGTGGAAAGACTCCCCATTATCATCATGATTGCCTCCCCATCATCATCAATGCCTGCCCATCATCATCATCTTCTCCCCATCATCAATGCCTGCCCATTATCATCATCTTCTCCCCATCATCATCAATGCCTCCCCATTATCAGCAATGCCTGCCCATCATCATATCCTCCCCATCATCATCAATGTCTGCCCATCATCATCTTCTCCCCATCATCAATGCCTGCCCATTATCATCATTTTCTCCCCATCATCATCAATGCCTCCCCATTATCAGCAATGATTGCCCATCATCATCTTCTCCCCATCATCAATGCCTCCCCATTATCAGCAATGCCTGCCCATCATCATCTTCTCCCCATCATCAATGCCTCCCCATTATCAGCAATGCCTGCCCATCATCACACACAGACAGCACACAAGCACTCTTTCACATACATACATACACACACACACATACATACACACACAAAGCACCGCACTACATACACACACAGAGACGTCTTACCTGTTCAGCGTCCCCACGCTCTGTGCCACAGCCGGCCGCTGAATGATGACGTCATTCAGCGGCCGGCTGTGAGAGGAAGCGCGGGCGCCCCCTAGAGCCCGGAGCTGCGGCAGCAGAGGCACGGGAGAGGTAAGTATTGTTGCCATCTGCTGCCGGGGCCCTGAGCAGGCGGGGGAGGCCCAGTGGCGGCGCTGACACCGCTCTCCGCGCGGGGGTGCCAGACTGCGAGTGGGCCCCCCGCCTGCTCAGGCCCCGGCACTGGCCCGGGTGCTGA
>JARQOD010008407.1:0-35678 GCA_033576555.1 Oophaga sylvatica | reverse complement strand
AAAGCGGGATGCGTTTGCGACGTGCCATCATTCAGTGACGGAGCCTCGGACGCGGGCTGCAGCGTCTGGGCTCCGTCACCGCTAGCGCAGATGAATCATCTGCTGATTCCTCTGCGCTAGCGGGTATAGCATAACGCGATCGTGTTATGCTATACTGTTACCAGCCCGTCAACGCTATGTGTTGAACGGGCTGGTAAAACACAAATGAACCTAGCCTTAGGGTTAGGGTTATAATTAGGGTTATAATTAGGGTTAAGGTTACAATTAGGGTTAGGGTTAAAATTAGGGTTAGGGTTACAATTAAGGTTAGGGTTGGAATTAGGGTTGGGATTTAGGTTAGGATTAGGGTTAGGGGTGTGTTGGGGTTAGGGTTGGAGCTAGAATTGAGGGATTTCCACTATTTAGGCACATCAGGGGGTCTCCAAACACGACGTGGCGTTCAAAAAGTCAAATGGCGCTCCCTCCCTTCCGAGCCCTGCCGTGCGCCCAAACAGTGGTTTACCCCAACATATGGGGTATCAGCGTACTCAGGACAAATTGCACACCAATTTTGGGGTTCTAATTTCTCCTGTTACCCTTGGGAAAATAAAAAATAGCTGGCTAAAAAAATCATTTTTGAGAAAAAAAATGATTTTTTATTTTCACAGCTCTGCGTTTATAAATTTCTGTGAAACACTTGGGGTTCAAAGTGCTCACCACACATCTAGATAAGTTCCTTAAGGGGTCTAGTTTCCAAAATGGGGTCACTTGTGGGGGGTTTCCACTGTTTAGACACATCAGGGGGTCTCCAAACACGACGTGGCTTTCAAAAAGTCAAATGTCGCTCCCTCCCTTCCGAGCCCTGCCGTGCGCCCAAACAGTGGTTTACCCCAACATATGGGGTATCAGCATACTCAGGACAAATTGCACACCAATTTTGGGGTTCTAATTTCTCCTGTTACCCTTGGGAAAATAAAAAATAGCTGGCTAAAAAAAACATTTTTGAGAAAAAAATGATTTTTCATTTTCACGGCTCTGCGTTTATAAATTTCTGTGAAACACTTGGGGTTCAAAGTGCTCACCACACATCTAGATAAGTTCCTTAAGGTGTCTAGTTTCCAAAATGGGGTCACTTGTGGGGGGTTTCCACTGTTTAGACACATCAGGGGGTCTCCAAACACGACGTGGCTTTCAAAAAGTCAAATGTCGCTCCCTCCCTTCCAAGCCCTGCCGTGCGCCCAAACAGTGGTTTACCCCAACATATGGGGTATCAGCGTACTCAGGACAAATTGCACACCAATTTTGGGATTCTAATTTCTCCTGTTACCCTTGGGAAAATAAAAAATAGCTGGCTAAAAAAACATTTTTGAGAAAAAAAATGATTTTTCATTTTCACGGCTCTGCGTTTATAAATTTCTGTGAAGCACTTGGGGGTTCAAAGTGCTCACCACACATCTAGATAAGCTCCTTGGGGGGTCTAGTTTCCAAAATGGTGTCACTTGCAGGGGGTTTCTACTGTTTAGGTACATCAAGGGCTCTGCAAACACAACATGACGCCCGCAGAACATTCCATCAAAGTCTGCATTACAAAATGGCGCTCCTTCCCTTCCAAGCACTCCCATGCGCCCAAACAGTGGTTTCACCCACATATGGGGTATCAGCTACTCAGGAAAAATTGCACAACAACTTTTTGGGTCCAATTTCTCCTGTTACCCTTGGGAAAATAAAAAAAATAGCGGGCTAAAGAATCATTTTTGAGGAAAAAAATGATTTTTTATTTTCACGGCTCTACGTTTATTAATTTCTGTGAAGCACTTGGGGGTTCAAAGTGCTCACCACACATCTAGATAAGTTCCTTAAGGGGTCTAGTTTCCAAAATGGTGTGATTTGTGGGGGGTTTCGACTGTTTAGGCGTATCAGGGGCTCTCCAAACGCGACATGGCGTCCAATTTCAATTCCAGCCAATTTTGGTTTGAAACAGTCAAACGGCGCTCCTTCACTTCCAAGCCCTGCGTGCGCCCAAACAGTGGTTTACCCCACATATGGGGTATCGGCATGCTCAGGACAAATTTCACAAAAACTTTTGGGGTCTTGTTACCCTTGGGAAAATAAAAATTGGGGTAAACAGATCGTTTTTGTGGAAAAAATATGATTTTTTATTTTCACGGTTCTATGTTATAAACTTCTGTGAAGCACTTGGAGGTTCAAAGTGCTCACCACACATCTAGATAAGTTCCTTAGGGGGTCTAATTTCCAAAATGGGGTCACATGTGGGGGGTTTCCACTGTTTAGACACATCAGGACCTCTACAAACACGACATGACGTCCAGACAATTCTGCGCTGAAAAAGTCAAACGGCGCTCCTTCCCTTCCAAGCTCTGCCTTGCACCCAAACAGTGGTTTACCCCCACATATGGGGTATCAGAATGCTCAGGACAAATTGCACAAAAACTTTTGGGGTCTTGTTACCCTTGGGAAAATAAAAATTGGGGTGAAAAGATTGTTTTTGTGGAAAAAATATGATTTTTTATTTTCACTGTTCTATGTTATAAACTTCTGTGAAGCACTTGGAGGTTCAAAGTGCTCACCACACATCTAGATAAGTTCCTTAGGGGGTCTAGTTTCCAAAATGGGGTCACTTGTGATGGGTTTCCACTGTTTAGACACATCAGGGCCTCTACAAACGCGACATGGCGTCCAGCCAATTCTGCGTTGAAAAAGTCAAATGTCGCTCCTTCCCTTGCAACCTCTGCCGTGCGCCCAAAAAGTGGTTTACCCCCACATATGGGGTATCGGCTTAATCAGGAGAAATTGCACAACAAATTTTGTGGTTCATTTTTTCTTTTAACAGTTGTGAAAATAAAAAAAATAGGTTCCGAAGTAAAGTTTTTGCAAAAAAAGTTAAATGTTAATTTTTTCCTTCCACATTGCTTCAGTTCCTGTGAAGCACGTAAAGGGTTAATAAACTTCTTGAATGTGGTTTTGAGCACCTTGAGGGGTGCAGTTTTTAGAATGGTGTCACTTTTGGCTATTTTCTATCATATAGACCCCTCAAAGTGACTTCAAATGTGAGGTGGTCCCTAAAATAAAAATGGTGTTGTAAAAATGAGAAATCGCTGGTCAACTTTTAACCCTTATAACTTCGTAACAAAAAAAAATTTTGGTCCCAAAATTGTGCTGATGTAAAGTAGACATGTGGGAAATGTTATTTATTAAGAAATTTGTGTGACATATCTCTCTGATTTAAGGGCATAAAAATTTAAAGTTTGAAAATTGTTAAATTTTCAAAATTTTTGCCATATTTCCGTTTTTTTCATAAATAAACACAAGTTATATAAAAGAAATTTTACCACTAACGTGAAGTACAATATGTCACGAAAAAAACAATCTCAGAATCAGCGGGATTCGTTAAAGCGTTCCAGAGTTATAAACCTCATAAAGTGACAGTGGTCAGAATTGTAAAAATTGGCCCGGTCATTAAGCTGCAAAATGGCTCTGTCACTAAGGGGTTAAAGATCGAGTCCCCACCTCACATGTTTGGTGCTTTTTAGACAGCCAATAAACATGTGGGGATTGCCTATCGGTCACTGTAATTCCATAGCCATTTTGGTTTTGGCATTACTGTGATTGGCTAGCTGCAAAGCATCATCGTGTCTATATATGACCCTTGAAGCTATGCTCATCACACTGTACCCAGGAAACAGGCAGAGTAGGGAGAGGTGCTGGTGAAAGAAGGACCGAATTGTAGCTGCATATTAGCCAGGGATTCAACCACATTAGCATTTCTTTTGAGTACAACAACAGCCTTTTCTAGGGCTAATTTTAATCAATAGTAATACTGCTGTTAGCAACACTTAAGCCCCCGTCTCACATAGCGATATCGCTACCGAGATCGGTGCTGAGTCACTAGTTTTGTGACGCAGCAGCGAGCTCACCAGCGGTATCGCTGTGTGTGACATTCAGCGACGATCAGCCCCCCTGCCGGGTATCGCTGATCGTCGCTGAAATGTCAGGACATTTTTTTGATCGCTGGTCTCCGCTGACAGGCACGCATCGCTGCGTGTGACAGGCGGGAGACCAGCGATCCGCTGGTAACCAAGGTACACAGCGGGTTGCCAGGTGCGGGGCTGTGCCTGGAAACCCGCTGTGTACCTTGGATACCAGCGCCCTGATGCAGGGAGCTGGTATCCAAGGTAAACAGCGGGTTTCCAGGCACCGCGCAGCACTTGGAAACCCGCTGTGTACCTTGGATACCAGCTCCCTGCA
Organism: Oophaga sylvatica; assembly: GCA_033576555.1. Classification (NCBI taxonomy): domain Eukaryota; kingdom Metazoa; phylum Chordata; class Amphibia; order Anura; family Dendrobatidae; genus Oophaga; species Oophaga sylvatica. The sequence continues at coordinate 31,433 of JARQOD010008407.1, read as the reverse complement.
TCAGGGCGCTGGTATCCAAGGTACACTGCGGGTAACTAAGCGATGTTACCCGCAGTGTCACTGTCCCAGATCGCTGCCTGAGCTGCCTGTTTGGCAGCTCAGCAGCGATCATGTAGCGATACACCAGCGATCCTGACAAGTGCATATCGTTGTCGGGATCGCTGGTGTATCGTTAAGTGAGACCCAGCCTTTAGGTAGAGATTGTGCTGAAGGGATTGTGTAGGACAGGATAGGGTGAATTGCAAGTCCTTTATGCTGCAGCCTGCAACTCATGCCAAAACCCTTTCTCAGGGCTAACAATATTCTTTTTACTCTTAATCCTGCAAATTGTTCTTAGCATGGAATATTATTCTCTATTCTTACCACACCCATTGTGCTTCAAAAGCATACAACCAGACTTGGTTAGATCTCAATATCATCGCTGTATTGCTCCAGCAGTGTAACTAGTCCATCTAAGGTGTGTAAATTTTCCTGAAATAGTAATACTGCAAATTTTTTTCAGCAGTTTTTTTGCCATTTATTGAACTCCAGTTGATTTTCCAAAAGCAACCCTCCAATTTTTTTTGTTACAAATATCATAGTTATATTGACACTGCAGACTAAGACATCCATCTGAAGTGGGCACATTTTTCTGCCACACTGCAATACTGCAATGTTTTCTCAACAGGGATATGTCATGCATAATTTAAAATGAGCAAGGTGTGAGGTAAGGGATGGAGAAGTGGACGCTATGCTAATGGTGAGCAGAGTGAAGCGGGTATGTCAGAAGCTGCAGACAGTCGCACTGCATCTAGCTGCAGGAGATCTCTGCATTTGACTTTGCAGACATCTTCTTAACCCTTCTGACTCTTTAACCCAGTGGCAACCCTTCTCCAGGTCTAATTGACACACTTGGACCTGGGTGTTTATAGACTCCCTGCCTGCTGCTGGGAATCACCAGTGATATTTCCATTTCCCCCTGTTGAGGCTTGGAGCTATAGCAGTCGACTATCTTCCTCTTTGATATTGCTGACCATTGAGTTTTGGGAGCACTGCCATGAGAATTGTTTAAATATTTCCCTTCCTACAGTCTCTACAGAATTCTTACCTGCATTTTTGTTGGGGCTTGAGGATGTTTTCTCTGAGAAGGGGTGTCAGGATTTGCCTCCTAATCGTGAATATGACTGTCTTATTAATCTGACCCCGAAGCTAAACTACCAAAGTCAAGATTGTATAATCTTTTTGGTCCTGAGAGACAAGCCAAGAAGGATTTCATTGCGGAAAGCCAGGAGAACTGACAAGTCAGACCCTCATCTGGCGGCAGAGTTCTTCTTCATGAAGAAAAAAGATCTGTTATGGGATTCCTATGGTATGGCGAGAGCAAAAGAACCATAGTGACGACTGTTACTTTTGTTCATGCAATGCGAAAGGGTATAAATCCAAATGGAAGCATTCCATTTCATACCCTAATCTTCACTCAGCAATTCGTCCCATCCCAATGGCACAGGTATACCTGTGTCCAAAGCCCCTGCTACCTTGGAAGAGATACCTAGCTCCGATGAAGATACCTGAACCAGATGACGAATCAAGTTCTGACTTTGAAGATGACCAAAGACCAAAATATTTTTCCCAAGAGGAGATGAAGGATTTAGTAAGAGATTTGATTGTTCCCATAGATGCGTCTGAGTTACTCGGATCAAGGCTCAAAAGCAGGAATTTAATATTAGCAGGAGTGTATTTTTCATGGCTCAGACATCGTGAAAAGGAGTTTGTTCCTTACTTTGCCCAGGAAGACAAGTTGGTTTATAGCATCGATGTCGAAGGTTTGATGGGCCAATTCAAAATCCAATATGATTCAATGCAATGGCGTCCTTTTATAGATTCTTAAAAAATAAGTCTCAAATCAGTTTTACTCCACAACGGCGGTTTTTAATCTTCCATCCCTGTAGTTCATTCTGTACACTTGAAGGAAACATACAAGAACTTGGAATTTGTTCTTTGTAAACTGAAATATGAAGACCCTGATTGGCAAGTAGGTGGGGATTTGAGTGTCTTGTGCATGCTGCTCGGGCAACAAGCTGGATATACCAAATATACTTGTTTTCTGTGTCTGTGGAACAGTCGAGAATGACAAAATCACTGGACCAAGAAGAGTTGGCAGCCGAGGGTGCTCACAGTCGGTAAAAAAAAGTCCTCTGAGAAACTTTGGTAATCTTCTACCAACGCTCAACATAAAATTGGGCTTGATGAAGCAATTTGTTAAGTCACTTCCAAGAGATGAGGAATGCTTCAAATACTTGGTCAACAAGTTTCCAAGCCTCTCGGAGGCAAAATTGAAGCAAGGTGTGTTCGTCGGACCAGACATTGGAAGGCTTATAGCTGATAAAGAGTTTTATCAATACTATGATGGATCCTCAAAAAAAAGGGTGGATTGCATTTAAAGAGGTTGTAGAGAAATTTTTAGGCAATGAAAAGATCTTGGCTAAAAAAAAAATCGTTGGACAAATGCTCAAAGCATTTCAAGCTTTAGGTTGCCTGGTGGGTTTGAAAGGGCATTTCCTCCATTTCCACCTTGACTATTTTCCTGAAAATTTGGGAATTGTGAGTGAAAGGAAAAGTGAACGATTCCACCAAGACATTAAAGAGATGGAAAGAAAATACCAGGGAAAATGGAGCATTACAATGATGCATGGCTATACTCGGGCAAATAACGAGTAGTGGCGAGCGAGTTCGCTCATCACTAATGCTCAGTAGTGTGTTTGGCCTCCACCTGCCTGTATGACCTCCCTACTGTACAATGCCTGGGCATGCTCCTGATGAGGCGGCGGATGGTCTCCTGATGGATCTCCTCCCAGACCTGGACTAAAGCATCCGCCAACTCCTGGACAGTCTGTGGTGCAATGTGATGTTGGTGGATGGAGTGAGACATGATGTCCCTGATGTGCTCAATCAGATTCAGGTCTGGGGAATGGACGGGCCAGTCTATAGCTTCAATGCCATCATCTTGCAGGAACTGCTGACACACTCCAGCCACATGAGGTTTGGCATTGTCCTGCATTAGGAGGAACCCAGGGCCAACCGCACCAGCATATGGTCTCACAAGGGGTATGAGTATCTCATCTCAGTACCTAATGGCAGTCAGGCTACCTCTGACAAGCACATGGAGGGCTTTGCGGCCCTCGAAATAAATGCCACCCCACACCATTACTGACCCACTGCCAAACTGGTCATGCTGAAGGATGTTGCATGCAGCAGATCACTCTCCACGGCGTCTCCAAACTATGTCACGTCTGTCACATGTGCTCAGTGTGAACCTGCTTTCATCTGTGAAGAGCACAGGGCGCCAGTGGTGAATTTGCCAATCCTGGTGTTCTGTGGCAAATACTAAGCATCCTGCACGGTGTTCGGCTGTGAGCACAACCCACATTTGTGGACGTCGGGTACTCAGACCATCCTCATGGAGTGGGTTTCTAACCATTTGTGCAGACACATGCACATTTGTGGCCTGCTGGAGGTAATTTTGCAGGGCTCTGGCAGTGCTCTTCCTGGTCCTCCTTGCACAAAGGCGGAGGTAGAGGTCATGCTGCTGGGTTGTTGCCCTCTTATGGCCCCCTCCACATCTCCTGGTGTACTGGCCTGTCTCCTGGTAACGCCTCCAGCCTCTGGACACTGCGCTGACAGACACAGCAATCCTTCTTGCCACAGCTCGCATTGATGTGCCATCCTGGATGAGCTGCACTACCGGAGCCACTTATGTGGGTTATAGAGTCCATCTCATGCTACCACAAGTGTGAAAGCACAACCAACTTTCAGAAGTGACCAAAACATCAGCCAGAAAGCATTGGTACTGAGATGTGGTCTGTGGTCCTCACCTGCAGAACCTGTGATAATTGCCAATAATTTCCATCTGTTCCATTTGCACAACAGCATGTGAAATTGATTGTCAATCAGTGTTGCTTCCTAAGTGGACAGTTTGATTTCACACAAGTTTGATTTACGTGGAGTTACCGTATATACTCGTGTATAAGCCAAAATTTTCAGCACCTTTTTTCGTGCTGAAAATGCCCCCTCGGCTTATACACGAGTCATTGGGCAGAAACCAGCGGGGGAGGGGGTGCCGCGGCAGGAGCCGGTGGCTGGGACATCATACTCACCCCTCACCGTGCCATCGCTGAACGTCCCTGCAATCCTGCGTTGTACCCGGCTTCCTGCAGCTCTCCTGTGCTGAGCGGTGACGTATACCGCTCATTAAGGTCATGTAATATGGATGCGACGTCACTCCCATAGGCGTGGCGTCCATATTCATGGCCTTAATGAGCGGTATTACATCACCGCTCAGCACAGGAGAGCTGCAGGAAGCCGGGTACAACGCAGGATTTCCGGGACGTTCACCGATGGCACGGGGAGGGGTGAGTATGATGGAGGAGGATGGGGGGAGCATGGAGGAGAGGACAAGGAGCACGGAGCAGGACGGGGGGCAGAACGGTGGACGGGGGAAGCATGGAGGAGGACAATGAGCACGGAGCAGGACGGGGGGGAGAACGGAGGACGGGGAAGCATGGAGGAGGACAATGAGCACGGAGCAGGACGGGGGGAGAACGGAGGACGGGGGAAGCATGGAGGAGGACAATGAGCACGGAGCAGGACGGGGGGAGAGGATGGAGGGCACAGAGGAGCACGAAGCAGGACGGGGGAGAGGATGGAGGGCACAGAGGAGCACGGAGCAGGATGGGGGGGAGAGGATGGAGGGCACAGGGGAGCACGGAGCAGGACGGGGGGAGAGGATGGAGGGCACAGAGGAGCACAGAGCAGGACGGGGGGGCACAGGAGACAGAAAAGGAATGGGGGAGCACAGCGGAGGACGGAGCAGGAGGGGGGGAGGTACAGAGGAGAATGGGGGAGCACAGAGCTGGATGGGGGAGCACAGAGCTGGATGGGGGAGCAAGGAGCAGGACGGGGGCAGCACAGAGCAGGACGGCAGTTTATACACCCGGCTTATACACGAGTCAATAAGTTTTCCCAGTTTTTTGTGGCAAAATTAGGGGGGTCGGCTTATACACGGGTCGGCTTATACACGAGTATATACGGTATATTTTGTTGTTTAAGTGTGCCCTTTATTTTTTTGAGCAGTATATATATATATATATATATATATATATATACATATATATGTATATATATATATATACATACAATCAAACAACAATCAACAATGCTGGATTACTCCTTCATTGACTCCTTATTTATTTTGCTCAGTTATATAATGCCATTATTTACAAAGCAATTTCCAGACTTATCGGTATAGTTCCAATTAGGGCTCACAATCTAATTTCTCTATATCAATATGTTTTTATTTGGACTGTGGGAGGAAGACAGAGTACTCAGAAGAAAATGGGAGAGGATACAAACTCCTTACAGATATTGTCCCAGGTTGAATTTGAACCCAGGGCACTAGCACTGCAAAGCTGCAGTGCTAACTACTCAGCCAACGTGCTTTTTTGCCTCTTCCCCCTTTATCGCCACACCCTCCTCCTCCTCCACTTAGATCCATTCCCCGTGGTTCAAAATTCTTATTTTTTATTTCTATTCTGCTTAGCGTAGGGACAGGACACAGCTGTAGTGAGGGACAGTATTAGGTTTTACGTGTGCGCAGTTTTACAAAAACACTCTCTATTTGTACTGTGCACCTGTGTCTGAGATAATACCATCTATAACCAAAAGTTTTTATAATCTTTAACTGAGTCAGTTGGAGTGATATGTGTGTAAACATATTTTTCTACTCTTACGCAACATTGTCTGAGATTGTACTGAGCCAATAGCCTTTGTGTGTATTCTTTAAAGCTTATCTGTGTGAGTACTTTGTCAAAAGCCGCTGTGTGTATTCTTAAACCCATATCTGTGGGAGGAATGTGCCTTTAAGCTGCTGTGTGTACTCAGCAGCCCTGCCCGTTGGGTACTGTGAGCCATTGTTTCCATGTGAAATTTGTTATAAGTTTCTGTGGGATAAATGTGGAAACATGCTCTACATGTGGGTTAAATTTGTTATTAGCTACTGTGGGTGTACTGTGCCCAAAAGCCTCTGTGTACTCTGCAGCCGCATCTGTATGAGTAATTTGCCACAAAAATAATTTTACTCTACCTTTTAAGGCAGGACCCAATGAATTTAACTACTTATTCCAATTACAGAGCCTCTAAATTGCCATGGATGGCTATTCTGTTTCAATATCAGCTGCTGACTCAGTTGAGAAGTGGTTAATTTGCTTGACTGCGGCCCTTCTTGGATGTGGTACACATTTTTTTATATTGAATCTCCCGAATAGAAACCTAATTCTCCATTACATGCGTATACTCTGCTACCTCACATGTGGGTGCTTTCAGTTTGGTAAGCTGAGTGTGCAAACAGTTCCTCCACTTTGTGGTTCGCCAGATCACTTCTTAACCCCTTAATGACCTTTTAAGAGTGGCAGTTAAGGGTACTTATGCCTCAGTGCCGCTTTTTAATGGTGCTGATAAATAAATGTATAGCACCCCCAGATTGGGAATTTCTCCCGGGTTTCGGTTTCTGTGGGGGTAGCTGAGACCTCAGAGAACATGATTCGGGTCGGTTTTTACCGACCCCAGTGTTACGATTGCTGTTAATAACAGCAAAACGGCCACCATAAAAAAAGTCTGATTTTCCATTTACTTTCTCTCTCCTTTGATGTGATCACACATCAGAAGAGAGAGAAATGGGGTCCCCCGATTCCACCCCGGTACCTGCAGAGTTTCTGCATCCCCCCGTGAAGTCCCCCGGGCCAGCGGCATCTTCTTCCTTCAGAAAATAGTGAGCGCATACGCAGTGCGCCTGCCGAGATCTGCCAGCCGGCATCCGGCAACATTAGGAAATTTTTCCTATTGGTACATTTTGATTACTGTGATAGACCCTATCAGTGATAAAAATAAAAAAAATAGTAAATCAAACCCCCTTTTATCACCCCCTTAGGTAAAAATAATAAAATAAAAAAAAGTATTTCCATTTTTCATTAGGGTAAGAGTTGGGCTAAAGTGAGTTGGGCTAAAGTTAGGGTTAGAGTTGGGCTAAAGTTAGGGTTAGGGCTAGAGTTAGTTGGGCTAGGGTTAGGATTGTGGTTATGGTTGGGATTATGGTTAGGGTTGGGAATAGGGTTAGGGGTGTGTTAAGGTTAGGTTTGTGGTAAGTGTTATGGTTAGGGATGGGATTAGGGTTAGGGGTGTGCTGGGTTAGGGTTGGAGTTAAAATTGGGGGATTCCACTGTTTAGGTACATCAGGGGGTCTCCAGACGAGACATGGCGCCACCATTGATTCCCGCCAATTTTGTGTTCAAAAAGTCAAATAGTGCTCCCTCCCTTCTGAGCCCTGCCATGCACCCAAACAGTGGCTTTTCCCCACATATGGGGAATCGATGTACTCAGGAGAAATTGCACAACAAATTTTGTGGTCCATGTTCTCCTGATACCCTTGTGAAAATAAAAAATTGGTTCCAAAGTAAATTTTTGTGAAAAAAGTAAAATGTTCATTTTTTCCTTCCACGTTGCTTTAGTTTTTGTGAAGTATCCGAAGGGTTAATAAACTTCTTAAATGTGGTTTTGCACCCCTTGAGGAGTACAGTTTTTAGAATGGTGTCACTTTTGGGTATTTTCTGGTAATTGCTGGTCAACTTTTAACTAGAGAAGGGCGGACACCTGGATGTTCGGGTCTGGCGCGTTCGGCCGAACAGTTACAAAAAGTTCGGGTTCGGGTAGCAGAATAGTACCCGGACCCGAACCCAGAACCTATTCACTTGAATGGGGGGCCTGAACATCCAGTGTTTGCGGCGCTGTAATGTGCATGACAGCGCTGCAAGCACCGCTTCTGATCGCCAGTGAAATCATACCTGCTGGTCTGAGAGGTTCAGTTCCCCTGCTGTCAGAAGACAACATGAGCGCTCAGCTGTGATTGAGGTATAAAGTTTACCTCCGGTCACTGGTGTCAGCTGATGGGACAACTGCTCCCATCATCCGACACCTGCTGTCGCTAATAACAGCAAGATCAGGAGCGGCGGATGGGAGTATTCATCAGCCACTCCTGCGCTGTAAATAAATAATTTAAAAAAAAACGGCGTGGGTTCCCCAATATTTTTGTTAACCAGCCAGGCAACACTCAGCTGTTAGCTTCATGAAGGCTAGTTATCAAGAATAGAGGGGTCCCCATACCGTATTTTTGATTATTTAAATAAATAGTTTATAAAAAGGCGTTGGGTCCCCACCATTTTTGACAACCAACCTTGCTAAAGCAGACAGCTGGGGCTGGTATGCTCAGGATGGTAACTGGTCATGAATATGGGCCCCAGCCTAAAAATAGCAGCCTGCAGCTGTCACGCTGTCACTGTATACAGGAGGTCCGGGGTCTATGGTGACCCTAAGCTGGGACCCTGACTAATCCCTCTACCTGGAGGTACTGTTGATGGTACAGAGGTCCAGGCCGCCAGCGTAACCCTATCTCCTGTGAATCCCTGACCCTCAGTAATCTAGTCCTGAGAAGGACCCTGATCACCACCACAGGGGACGGGAAGGTAAATGCCTACACACAGTATAATACGAACGAGACAGTACAAGGGGTAAAACAAAAGACCACCTTGCATACAAAACTCACTCTACAACTGCAGAGGGAACACCAACGGGTAAGGAGATAAATAATAAAGCGAGGAGGGGAAAAAACCACACCAGGTACTCTTCACTTCAGACGTTCACAATACCACGATCCGCTCTGTTTGTCTGCATGAATGCTTTCACCGACACTTCCCTAGCAGACTGGCAGGTATTTGAAGGAATCCCATTACTGCAGCATTAACTGCAGCTGGGCGAGGCTGGGCCTCGTCTAGCACAGAGAGAGGGAGAATTAACTCCCTCACTGCCGAAAAACACCAAGCACCAAAAACTCAGCTGTGAGAAGTCAGGTTGTGTAATCGCGACGATCTTTGTGGCGGCACACCCGTGACAGTATCCCCCCTTCTACGAGGGGCCTCCGGACCCACAGGGCCAGGTTTATCTGGGTGAGTTGTGTGGAAGGCCCAAATTAATCGGTCTGCGTTAATATCCGACGCAGGAACCCACGTCCTCTCCTCAGGACCATACCCCTTCCAATGAACCAGGTACTGAAGGGACCGGCGATTCAGGCGTGAATCGATGATTTTCGACACCTGAAACTCCAAGTTACCATTGACCACCACAGGAGGAGGAGGTAAAAGTGATGGTATCACCGGCGCCACATACCTCTTAAGCAACGATCTGTGGAACACATTGTGAATTTTAAACGTAGGGGGGAGGTCAAGACGGAATGCCACCGGATTAATTATAGAACTGATCCTGTATGGCCCGATGAACCTGGGACCCAGTTTCCAGGAGGGAACCTTAAGTTTTATATTCTTGGTAGACAACCATACCCGATCGTTCACACTTAGGTCCGGACCAGACACTCTCCTCCTATCAGCCATACGTTTGTATCGATTCCCCATAGTACTTAGATTATTCAGCACTCCTCTCCACACTGAAGCAAGTGACGACGAAAATCGTTCCTCCTCAGGAACCCCAGAAGAGCCACCCCTATTGAAAGTACAAAACTGGGGGTGAAAACCATATGCCCCAAAAAACGGGGACTTACCAGTGGACTCGCTCCGCCTATTGTTAAGAGCGAATTCCGCCAGAGGCAAGAAAGAAGCCCAGTCCTCCTGGTTCTCTGACACAAAACACTGGAGATATGTCTCCAAGCTCTGGTTCAGACGCTCTGTCTGACCATTGGTCTGCAGATGAAAAGCCGATGAAAATGACAACTGCATCCCCCGCCGTGTACAAAATGCCTTCCAGAATTTGGACACAAACTGAGACCCCCGATCCGACACCACATCGGAGGGTACCCCGTGAAGTCTCACAATCTCCCCAATGAACACCTGAGCAAGAGTTTTAGCATTAGGAAGAGCAGGAAGAGCGATAAAATGTGCCATCTTGCTGAACCTGTCCACTGCAACGAGTATGACTGCTTTACCTGAAGACGGCGGGAGGTCCGTAATAAAGTCCATAGACAGATGAGTCCACGGACGCTCCGGGATCTTCAAAGGTAAGAGGGCCCCAGACGGATGGGTATGTGGGGTCTTAGAGCGCGCACAAACCCCACAGGACGCGACAAAAGTTACCACCTCCCTATGTAAGTTAGGCCACCAAAACCGGCGCGAGAGGAGATCCACAGTTGCTTTACTCCCTGGGTGTCCTGCCAAAGCTGAATTATGGTGTGCCTCGATCACCTTTTGTCGCAACTGATCAGGAACAAACAGGACAGGAGGACAAACAGGAGGTCCAACAGGGGCGTCCCCCTGAGCCTCCAATACCTCCTCCTCAAGCTCAGAGCATACTGCCGACACCACCACCCCCTCCTGAAGGATAGGAACCGGGTCATCCGTCTTCCCGGCCCCAGGGAAACTGCGAGATAAGGTATCCGCCTTTACATTTTTTGACCCAGGACGATATGTGACGACAAAATTAAACCTGGTAAAAAACAACGACCACCTAGCTTGTCTGGGATTCAGACGTTTTGCGGACTCTAAATATAGCAGGTTCTTGTGATCGGTAATGACGGTGACCGGGTGTACTTCCCCCTCCAAAAAATGACGCCACTCCTCAAAAGCTAACTTAATGTCCAAGAGTTCCCTATTGCCGACATCGTAATTCCTCTCAGCAGACGACAATTTTTTAGAGAAGAAGGCGCACGGATGCCACTTACCAGGGGACGGACCTTGAGATAATACCGCTCCCACCCCTACCTCAGAAGCGTCTACCTCCACAATGAACGGCTGAGACGCATCTGGTTGAATGAGTATGGGTGCCGAAGCAAAACATTTTTTCAAGGAGGAAAACGCTTGACAAGCCTTGTCAGACCACCTTGAAAAATCCGTCCCTTTTTTAGTCATGTCTGTGAGAGGTTTAACTATGGACGAGAAATTACGAATAAATTTCCGGTAGTAGTTAGCAAACCCCAGGAAACGTAATGCCTTAAGATCCTCTGGCAGATCCCACTCAAGAACTGCCCGCACTTTCCCAGGGTCCATACGAAAACCGGATGCTGACAACAGGAATCCTAAAAACTGAAGTTCCTGTACGGCGATCACACACTTTTCCCATTTGGCGTACAGTTTATTATCCCGCAAGTTCTGCAACACCTGCCTAACATGCTCCTGATGAGACACAAGATCCGGCGAGTAAATTAAGATGTCATCCAGATATATGACAACAAACTGTCCCACCAGGCGGCGAAAGATGTCATTAACAAAATATTGAAACACCGCCGGGGCATTAGTCAGATCAAATGGCATGACAAGGTTCTCATAATGCCCCTCCGGAGTGTTAAACGCCGTCTTCCACTCATCCCCCTCCTTCATCCTAATCAGATTATACGCCCCCCTGAGATCCTACTTAGAGAACCATTTGGCGCCCACGATCTGATTGAAGAGATCGGGAATAAGTGGGAGCGGATACTGATCTCGGACCGTAATCCGATTAAGCTCACGGAAATCCAGGCAAGGGCGTAGGCCTCCATCTTTATTCTTCACAAAGAAGAACCCCGCATCCACCGGGGAAGATGAAGGTCTAATATGCCCCTTAGCCAGACTCTCCGAAATATAATCCTTCATGGCCTGCCTCTCAGGACCGAAAGGTTATACAACCTAGATTTCGGTAACTTGGCCTCAGGGAGCAATTTTACAGAACAGTCATACGCGCGATGAGGAGGTAGTTCTTGACACCCTTTCTCAGAAAATACATCCTCAAAGTCCACCAAAAATGGAGGTAAGGCCCTAGGCGCGACCGCACCGATGACCGTGTTCATGCAGTTTTTATTACAGAATTCACTCCACTGGCTTATCTCTCTGGATTGCCAATTAATAACCGGGTTATGCTAAGTTAACCAAGGAAGGCCCAACACTATAGGAGTGGGAAGACCCTCCAACACATAACACGACAACAATTCTTTATGTATCGCCCCCACTCGAAGATCTATGTTATGCACGGCTTGCAAAAAACTACCTTGCCCGAGAGGCCTGGCGTCGATCGAGAATATGGGGATGGGTTTAGCCAATACACTCAGTTGCATACCTTGAACCCGGGCAAACCGAGCGTCCACCAGATTAGCCCCGGCCCCACTATCCAGAAGAACAGATATCCTCTCAGTTCTCGTACCCACCACCACCTCCGCCGGTACGAGAAATTGAGACGGACCTGGTGACGAAATACTTACTCCCAGATTGTCGTCCACCACACAACCTGGGATCAATAGTTTTCCGGCGACTTCTCACTCTGCAAAGGACGGGATGGACACCCCCAATAAAATGTCCCTTTCTCCCACAGAAGAAACACCTTCCTGTCTTGCGGCGCACTGCCGATCCCCTCCCTCGGAATGATGTCCCTCCTAACTGCATAGGCTCCTCTGGACTGACCAGGGGAACCTCTGTTGTGAATGTGCTAGAAATGAATTCTGAGCAGAAGCTCCCTCTGGTGGTTACAAACAGTACTGAACTATCCAATGAAGATTGTGAAGATTGGCGATCAGGTGTTACTGACTGGTCTTATATAAGGAAGGTTCCCTCCCATCAGGGTTGCCGGTGATCAATTGTTCTGGTCTCATCTTTGATTCCTGTTCACTTTGTAGCCTGCTGTTTCATGCCTGCATCTTCTGCTAACAGATAAGACATTTTCTTATTTTTGTTTTTTGTGCTTGCTTTTTGCATTTTGTCCTGCACTTCTGTGGGGGTCTGCTGGGTCCCCTCCGGGGGCTTGTGCTCCTCTCAGTTTAGTTCAGCCACTGTTGTTTGTTCATTTGCCTTTTCCAGTTTTTTCAGTGGCTGCTGTTTAGTTTTTGTTACACCAGAGAACTAATTTAGGTGGTGGAGGTCGTGTGATCTCAGGTGTTTTTGTAATTAGTAGAGTTGGTACTTTTCAGGGTTTTTTGGGGTTGCAGTAAGTGTAGTTAGCTTCTCAGGCTGTGACGAGGCGTCTAGGACCAACGTAGGTACGCTCCACGGCTGCCTTTAGTTGTGGTGGTTAGTCAGGGTACTGCAATCCCATAGATTCCAACCTCTCTGGTGTATTTCCTTTTTTCCTTGCTCTCCTCAGCTACCAAATCATAACAAACCTCCATATAAGGGGACCTAGTAGAAGGTGGAGTCATCACAGGGGGCGGAGTTACCCGCACCTCTCCCGAAGCCGTCTGTCGATGCGAATAGCAAGGGCCATAGCGGCTTCCAGTGACGTGGGAGGGTCATACTGTGCCAGCACATCCTTTAATTTGTCAGATAAACCTTGACAAAACTGGCTCCTAAGAGCCGGGTCATTCCACTGGGTGTCCGTGGCCCACCTACGGAACTCCGAACAGAATTCCTCCGCCGGACGATCTCCCTGCTGTATCCTACGTAACTTAGATTCAGCAAGGGAGACCCGATCCGGGTCATCATATACAAGACCCAGAGCTGCAAAAAACCTATCCACTGACTGGAGAGTCGGGGAGCCCGGGGGAAGCGAGAACGCCCATGATTGGGGGTCCCCTTGTAGGAGAGAGATGACAATTCCCACCCTTTGATCTTCACTCCCGATGACCGAGGTCGCAGCCGAAAGTACAATTTACATGCCTCCCGGAAAGCAAAAAACTTGTCCCGCCCTCCAGTGAACCTGTCAGGGAGAGCTACTTTAGGTTCAGGTCCGGCTTGCTCCAGGGGGTACAAAACCTTGAACTTAACGTCCGCCAGCTCCATGGACAAACTCTGCAACTGCCGAGCTAGACTGACTACTGGATCCATGGTGGCTGGAGAGAATCTTTATTATGGTCGGTGAAAATGTCACGCTGTCACTGTATACAGGAGGTCCGGGGTCTATGCTGACCCTAAGCTGGGACCCTGACTAATCCCTCTACCTGGAGGTACTGTTGATGGTACAGAGGTCCAGGCCGCCAGCGTAACCCTATCTCCTGTGAATCCCTGACCCTCAGTAATCTAGTCCTGAGAAGGACCCTGATCACCACCACAGGGGACGGGAAGGTAAATGCCTACACACAGTATAAGACGAACGAGACAGTACAAGGTGTAAAACAAAAGACCACCTTGCATGCAAAACTCACTCTACAACTACAGAGGGAACACCAACGGGTAAGGAGATAAATAATAAAGCGAGGAGGGGAAAAAAACACACCAGGTACTCTTCACTTCAGACTTCACAATACCACGATCCGCTCTGTTTGTCTGCATGAATGCTTTCACCGACACTTCCCTAGCAGACTGGCAGGTATTTGAAGGAATCCCATTACTGCAGCATTAACTGCAGCTGGGCGAGGCTGGGCCTCGTCTAGCACAGAGAGAGGGAGAATTAACTCCCTCACTGCCAAAAAACACCAAGCACCAAAAACTCAGCTGTGAGAAGTCAGGTTGTGTAATCGCGACGATCTTCGTGGCGACACACCCGTGACAGCAGCTGCCCAGAAAAGGAAAAAAATTCTTTCACTTTGCTTGGCTCTTCCCACTTGCCCTGTAGTGGTGGCAAGTGGGGTGATAGTTGGGGAGGTTGATGTCACCTTTGTATAGTCCAGTGACATCAAGCGCCAAGGTTAGCAATGGAGAGGCGTCTATAAGACGCCCCATTACTAACCCCATAGTCACATTGTATGAAAACAAAGACACCAAGAATAAAGTCTTTTAATTGAAAAAATTACACAGACTCTTTTAATCTCAATTAAACCATACTTACAACCTCGCCTAATTCCTCCAAAGCCCTCGTTCTCCTGTAATAAACCAAAAATAATAAAACTACAATATACCATACCTGTATGTTGTTCTGTTCCACGCCTTAATCCACGTCTGGGGGAGAAATAGTTTTCAACCTGGACGGTGCCAAGATGCGACTGTCCAGGCTGAAAAATACTGGTGACTGAATTGCTGAGGGCACGGCGTCAGTGACTAGCGGTCACGTCACTGAGGCCTTCATTCCTAGCCGGGCTGAACTGCGGTGACCTTGGTGACATTCCCCCTAGCACCATGAGAAAAATTTTTCAGCAATCCTAAAAGTCAATGTTGACCCTTTAACGAGCCTTGTTACATGACTTAGGATACAAAAGGTGGTAGTAGAGTTCTAGTCCTCTTCCTCTCTGAAGAGACAATTTGCATATTTCTCAGAGGAGCATTGCTGCTTTAAGTCTCCTAATCTCGGCATGCTTAGCATGTCAATCTCCGCAAGTAGAAACGATACTTTTTGGATATTGCTCTTTTGGTGAAATTTGTTATCAGTTTCGATGGGTGAAAACTGGAACCATGCTCTGTGGGTGAAATTTGTTAACAGCTTCAGTAGGTGAAAACTGGAGACATGCTCTGTGGGTAAAATTTCTTTTCAGCATCTGTGGAATAAATGTGGAAACGTGCTCTGTGGCTGAAATTTGTTATCAGCTTATGTGTGATAAATGTGGAAATATGTTCTGTGGGTGAAATTTATTAGCTTCTGTGGAGGAAAACAGGTTATGTTCCACCAGGTCCCCTCTTAATCATGGCCACAGTTCAAACAAACTAAAAATAGAAAAAGAGTACAATGCCATTATCCCTAGCTGAAGTTTTCATTAGAGTTGAGCGAAACAGGTCGGTCAGATTCAAAAGTCGCCAACTTTCGCCAAAGTCGGGTTTCGTTGGCCGAAACACGACCATAGTGTTCAGTCGGCCATGCAGTCGTCGACCCAAGCGCCAAAGTCGATTTTCCCAGAATGCTTTCAGGCGCCTTTTTTTCAGCCAATGTGCAAGGACGCACACTGTGGGCAACGAGATGACATGGGCAGCGTCCACCACCATCTAAGAGAAGGGCATTGCAGTGATTGGCTTGCTTTGGGGGGCGTCATAGTGTCTATAAAAGCCCTGACCACCGACCGCCATTTTACTTCTGCCGATCTTAACAGTAGGGAGAGGTTGCTGTTTATCAGTAGGGAGAGAGTTAGGGCTGGAAAGAGAAGTTCTTATGTGCTTGTGCTGATAGCAATTGTGCTGTACAGTTAGTGTGCAGTGACAGGGGAGGATTTTGTTGTGTGCAGCAGCGCTGGTTATTAGGCTGCCTGCCAGTGACAGGGGAGGATTTTCTTGTGTGCAGCAGCAGAGTTTGTTATTAGGCTGCCTGATAGCTGTATTGCTGTGTGTACACTGCTGTGCAGACTGCTTTTTACACAGCACTAATACTTTTATTCTTTTTTTCTGCACAGTTACTGAGCGTTCATTTTTTCCAACACCGTATAGAGCTGTACGCTCCTCACACACTACCGTGTAACAGCTGGTATCACGGACAAATACAAGCTGACTATCTGTGTGTGACTCCGGAAATATATATCCTGTGCACCGTATACAGCTGTCCGCTTCTGATACAGTACCGTATATATCTGCTCTTTGTATTACGGTCAAATCCATAGTGAAAGAGCGTGTGTGTGTGACTCCGGAAATATATACGGAGATTTACATTTTTTCCTACACCGTAGACAGCTGTACGCTCCTCATACAGTACCATATATCTGCTGGTATTTTTATTAAATTTTCCCAAACATGAGGAAGTATGGTAGAAGAGGCCGCGGATGTGGGCGGGGGGGGACAGCTGGTACTGATGGTGGTGGTGGTGCATCTGCTGGTAGTGCCAAAAGCACAATAGCACCTGTTGAGCCTGCGTCATCGTCTTGCTCCAGAAGGTCTGGAAGGCTTCCTTTTCTGGGAGTAGATAAACCGCTTTTAAAGACGGAGCATCAAGAACAGGTTTTGGCTTACAATGCCGAAACAGCCTCCAGGTCTATCGCCTCCTTTTCTGACGTTTCAAAAAATGCAAGCACTGACTCGTCAGTGCAGGCTCCTGGTCAGGAACAACACCTTTCCTTGTGTCCTTCACCCACACCAACAGTGAAGGATGTGGCAGGCCACACTTCAGATTACTCCCTGGAGCTCTTTTCACATAGCATGCCTGGGTTATCAAGTCAAATCCTGAATTCCCAGTCCAAGAT
The DNA here is from genome assembly GCA_033576555.1 of Oophaga sylvatica. Classification (NCBI taxonomy): domain Eukaryota; kingdom Metazoa; phylum Chordata; class Amphibia; order Anura; family Dendrobatidae; genus Oophaga; species Oophaga sylvatica. Next base: position 14,413 of record JARQOD010008407.1, on the reverse strand, counting down.
GAATCTGACGTGGAGTCCACTGATGCACAGCCAGTGCTATATGATTCTGCTGGTACATTCACCCAGAGCACTACATTGCCCTTGCAGTCTGCTGAGCCAGATTCTGATGAAACTCAGGTGCCGCTTTCCGCATACTATACCACCTTAGACGGTGACACAGACTAAGGTGCAGGTGAAATTGAAGAGGAAGTGATGGATGAGCCAGTTGTTGACCCGGATTGGCATCCAGTGGGGGAAGAGGGTGCCGCTGGCAATAGCTCAGAAGAGGAGCAGGATCTGCAGCAGGCATCGACATCACAGCTGCGGTTATCTGGCAGGCCCGTAGCCATCCAAAAACGTGTTCAAAAAACAAAAAGAGTTGCAGGACAGCTTTGCCAGACAGTCAAATTAGCACAGTGTGCAAGCCCTAAAAATTTATCACATAGTAGGAAGAGTGCAGTGTGGCACTTTTTTGACCAAAATCCTATTGATGAGGCAAAGGTTACCTGTAAGAAGTGCAGAAGGACCTTTAGCCGAGGGAAAAATCTCCAAGAATTGAATACCAGTTGCATGCTTAGACATTTAAACACCATGCACTTGCAAGCGTGGACGGACTACAAAACCTCACTGGCTTTGAATGCTTACATTGCCAAACTGATCTCATTAGAGATGATGCCCTTCCGTTTGGTTGAAAGCGCAGCGTTCTGAGAGCTCTTTTCTAGAAAAGCTATCCCTGCCCTCCACCTGCATGTGAAAGACCGCATTGTCCATGCACTCAAACAATCAGTAAGCGGAAAGGTGCACCTCACAACAGATGCATAGACCAGTAGGCATGGCCAGGGCCAGTACATGTCCATCACTGCACACTGAGTTAATGTGGTGGATGCAGGGTCCACAGGGAACAGCGGCGGTGGGATAGTGCTGCCTAGCCCACGGTATAGGCAACAGTTGGCTGTAGGCGTTCGACCCTCCTCCTTCTCCAGAAGCAAAAGCTCGTCGACAGAGCGCAGTCGCATGGGCACTCCATCCGCAGCTGCCAGTTTTGCACACGAGGTGTCCCACTATCGAACAGCTAGTGGTAAGCGTCAAGAGGCTGTTTTAAAGATAATGTCTTTGGACGACAACAGACACACCGCGGAGGTACTGGCCGACTACTTGCAGCGAGAAACTGAGTCATAGCTGGGCAGTCTACATCTTGAGCCAGGCAAGGTAGTAAGTGATAACGGCCGTAATTTTGTGGCGGCCATAGCCCTGACAAAACTCAGACACATACCTTGCCTGGCTCACACCTTGAACCTGCTGGTGCAGTGCTTCATAAATAATTATCCAGAGTTACCAGCCCTGCTCCATAAGGTGCGAAGACTGTGCTCGCACATCCGTAGCTCGCCCGTAGACTCCAGTCGTATGCAGAGGCTGCAGCGATCGCTCCATCTCCCCAAGCACCGCCTAATCATAGACGTTGCAACAAGGTGGAACTTCACCATGCACATGGTTGAGAGGCTGTATGAACAGAGGCAGGCTATAATGCATTTATGTGAGGATCCACGGGCAGGCAGTTTGAGGGCAGACATTGAGTTGTCAGGTGTGCAGTGGTCAAAGCTGAAAGACCTCTATAAAGTCCTTCAGTGTTTTAAGGAATACACACGGCTGGTAAGCACAGACGACACCATCATAAGCATGAGCATCCCACTTATGCGTCTGCTCATGCAAACTTTGACGCACATTAAGGATCAGGCCTCTGCAGCGGAGGAGGAGGAGGGAAGCCTTGATGACAGTCAGGCATTGTCTGCTCAGGGAATTGTCCTGGATGAGGTGGAGGAAGAAGAGGAAGAAGAGTAGGAGGAGGATGAGTGGGATGATTATTTTGGGGAGGAGGATGCTTCTCAGGGGGCAAGAGAAAATGTTGGCTTGCCAAGGTCAGGTACAGGGTTTGTGCGTGACTGGAGGGATGTGGATTTTGCAGAAAGTGCTCCTCCACCCACCACTGGCAGTGCATCATTGACACCTGGAACATTGGCCCACATGTGTGATTATGTCTTGCGGATCCTAAAAAGGGCCCCCTGCATTGCCAAAATTATGAAGGATGATGACCAATGGTTGGCCAGCATCCTCGATCCACGCTATAAAGGCAAATTACAGAACATCATGCCACAGGAGAACCTAGAGCTAATATTGGCGAACAAACAAGCAACTCTGGTAAACCATTTGTTAGAGGCATTCCCTGAACACAGCAGCGGTGCAGGTTCTACCCCGAGCTGTACTGGGCCAAATGGAAGAGGTGTTTGTGGTGCACACAGCCGAAGTGGCGTTGGAGACAGGGGTTTCATGACCATGTTGTTGTCTGATTTCTCGAGTAACGCTCACACGACTGGTAATACTGAATCGATTGCAACAGACAGGAGACAGCAGTTGTCAACTGTGGTTCAAAATTACCTCTCCTCCCCTATCGATGTTCTCCCTCACAGTTCATTCCTCTTTGACTACTGGGCCTGTAAACTGGACAGTTGGCCTGAATTGGCACAATATGCCTTACAGGAGCTCACTTGCCCTGCTGGTAGTGTGCTATTAGAAAGAGTCTTCAGTAGAGATGAGCGACTTTGCCTTTTTAGGGTCGAGTCGGGTTTTGTGAAACCCGACTTTCTCAAAAGCCGAGTCTAGAGATGAGTGAATTTCCCTTTTTTAGGGTCGAGTCGGGTTTCATGAATCCCGACTTCCTCAAAAGTCGGGTCGAACGAAATCGGCCGACTATCGGGAAAAGTCGGGGGCCCGACTGAAGCACGAAACCCAATGTAAGTCAGTGGGGAAGCAAAGTCGCTATGAAGTGGAGGACAGTAAACACACCGACAGTACCCATTTCAATGCCAACAACATAAATTCTTATTACTTAAGCTTGGCAACCTTAATTAACTATAATAGTTACGCATTGAAAACTGTGGGTTATTTGGCTAAACTTGTGAGGGGGTAGGGATGGCTCCCGGTTTTCGTGAAATTTTTTTGTGAAAAATACTTCACTTCTTACATGACATGACTGATATCTATGTTAAAATCTACAATAGCTCAAAAAACGGACACTATATTCCTCCATACAGTATTATGGCCACCACATAGTGCGCCATACAGAATAATGAGCCCCATATATTGCTCCATACATAATTGGTCCCATATAATGTTCCATACAGTATATGATGAGCTCCACATAATGCTCCAGTATATGATGGTCCCCATATAATGTGCCATACAGTATAGGACGGTCCCCATAGAGTATAATGAGCCCCACATTATGCTCCATACAGTATAATGAGTTGCATATAAAGCTCCATACAGTATATGATGGGCCCCATATATTGCTCCACACAGAATGGGCTCCATATAATGCTCCATACAGAATAGGCCCCATATGATGCTCCATACCCTATATGATGACCCATAAATAATGAACCCCTTATGATTCTCCAGTATATGATGGGCCCCATGGATGATGCTCTAGTGTCTGATCTGCCCCATTTAGAATGCTCCTGTATTATTTGGGCACCATGGATGATGCTCCAGTGTCTTATGGGCCAAAATCATGCACCAAATATATTGGGCCTCATTATTAATGATACAGTATATAATAGGCTCCGTAAATGCTGCTCCAGTGTCTGATGCCCCCCATTTACAATGCTCCAGTATATGATGGGCCCCATGGATGCTGCTCCAGTGTCTTATTTGGGCCCCATGGATGATACTCCAGTGTCTTATGGGCCAATATCATGCACCAAATATATTGGGCCCCATTATTAATGATCCAGTATATAATGGGCCCCGTAAGTGCTGCTCCAGTGTCTGATGTTCCCCATTTCATTTACAATGCTCCAGTATATGATGGGCCCAATGGATGCTGCTCCAGTGTCTTATCAGCCCCATTTAGAATGCTCCTGTATTATTTGGGCCCCATGGATGATGCTCCAGTGTCTTATGGGCCAAAATCATGCACCAAATATATTGGGCCCCATTATTAATGATCCAGTATATAATGGTCCCCGTAAATGCTGCTCCAGTGTCTGATGTCCCCCATTTACAATGCTCCAGTATATGATGGGCCCCATGGATGCTGCTCCAGTGTCTGATCTGCCCCATTTAGAATGTTCCTGTATTATTTGGGCCCCATGAATGATGCTCCAGTGTCTTATAGGCCAAAATCATGCACCAAATATATTGGGCCCCATTATTAATGATCCAGTGTTATATGGGCCCCGTAAATGTTGCTCCAGTGTCTGATGTCCCCCATTTACAATGCTCCAGTATATGATGGGCCCCATGGATGCTGCTCCAGTGTCTTATCTGCCCCATTTAGAATGCTCCTGTATTATTTGGGCCCCATGGATGATGCTCCAGTGTCTTATGGGCCAAAATCATGTACCAAATATATTGGGCCCCATTATTAATGATCCAGTATATAATGGGCCCCGTAAATGCTGCTCCAGTGTCTGATGTCCCCCATTTACAATGCTCCAGTATATGATGGGCCCCATGGATGCTGCTCCAGTGTCTGATCTGCCCCATTTAGAATGTTCCTGTATTATTTGGGCCCCATGAATGATGCTCCAGTGTCTTATGGGCCAAAATCATGCACCAAATATATTGGGCCCCATTATTAATGATCCAGTGTATAATGGGCCCCGTAAATGTTGCTCCAGTGTCTGATGTCCCCCATTTACAATGCTCCAGTATATGATGGGCCCCACGGATGCTGCTCCAGTGTGTTATAGGCCAAAATCATGCGCCATATACAGTCATGGTCAAAAGTTTTGAGAATGACACAAATATTATATTTTCACATGATCTGCTGCCCTCTGGTTTTTATGTGTGTTTGACAGATGTTTTTATCACAGACAGAAATATAATAATTGCAAACATATGAGTAACAAAAGCTTATATTGACAGTTAGAATGAGTTAATGCAGAAAGTCAATATTTGCAGTGTTGACCCTTCTTCTTCAGGACCTCTGCAATTCTCCCTGGCATGCTCTCAATCAACTTCTGGACCAAATCCTGACTGATAGCAGTCAATTCTTGCACAATCAATGCTTTCATTTTGTCAGAATTTTTAGGTTTTTGTTTGTCCTCCCGTCTCTTGATGATTGACCACAAGTTCTCAATGGGATTAAGATCTGGGGAGTTTCCAGGCCATGGACACAAAATCTCTATGTTTTGTTCCCTGAGCCATTTAGTTATCACCTTTGCTTTATGGCAAGGTGCTCCATCATGCTGGAAAAGGCATTGTTGATTGCCAAACTGCTCTTGGAGGGTTGGGAGAAGTTGCTCTTGGAGGACATTCTGTTACCATTCTTTATTCATGGCTGTGTTTTTAGGCAAGACTGTGAGAGAGCCGATTCCCTTGGCTGAGAAGCAACCCCACACATGAATGGTTTCAGGATGCTTAACAGTTGGCATGAGACAAGACTGGTGATAGCGCTCACTTTGTCTTCTCCGAATGAGGCGTTTTCCTGATGTCCCAAACAATCGAAAAGGGGATTCATCAGAAAAAATAACTTTACCCCAGTCCTCAGCAGTCCACTGCCTGTACCTTTTGCAGAACATCAGTCTGTCCATGATGTTTTTTCTGGAGAGAAGTGGCTTCTTTGCTGCCCTCCTTGAGACCAGGCCTTGCTCCAACAGTCTCCGCCTCACAGTGCGTGCAGATGCACTCACACCTGCCTGCTGCCATTCCTGAGCAAGCTCTGCACTGCTGGTAGCCCGATCCCGCAGCTGAAACACTTTTAAGAGACGGTCCTGGCGCTTGCTGGTCTTTCTTGGGCGCCCTGAAGTCTTTTTGGCAACAATGGAACCTCTCTCCTTGAAGTTCTTGATGATGCGATAGATTGTTGACTGAGGTGCAATCTTTCTAGCTGCGATACTCTTCCCTGTTAGGCCATTTTTGTGCATTGCAATGATGACTGCATGTGTTTCTTTAGAGATAACCATGGTTAACAGAAGAGAAACAATGATGCCAAGCACCAGCCTCCTTTTAAAGTGTCCAGTGGTGTCATTCTTACTTAATCATGACAGATTGATCTCCAGCCATGTCCTCATCAACACCCACACCTGTGTTAATGGAGCAATCACTGAAAAGAGGTTAGCTGGTCCTTTTAAGGCAGGGCTGCAATGATGTTGAAATGTGTTTTGGGGGATAAAGTTCATTTTCTAGCCAAATATTGACCTTTGCAAGTAATTGCTGTTAAGCTGATCACTCTTTATAACATTCTGCAGTATATGCAAATTGCCATTAGAAAAAGTGAAGCAGTAGACTTTGTAAATATTAATATTTGTGTCATTCTCAAAACTTTTGGCCATGACTGTATAATGGGCCCCATTATTAATGATCCAGTGTATAATGGGTGCCGTAAATGCTGCTCCAGTGTCTGTTTTCCCTTTTAGAATGCTACAGTATATGATGGGCCCCATGGATGATGCTCCAGTGTCTTATGGGCCAAAATTATGCTCCATATATAATGGGCCCCATTATTAACCCCTTAAACCCCAAGGGTGGTTTGCACATTAATGACCGGGCCAATTTTTACAATTCTGACCACTGTCTCTTTATGAGGTTATAACTGGAACGCTTCCATGGATCTTCGCATTTCTGAGACTGTTTTCTCGTGACATATTGTACTTCATGTTAGTGGTAAAATTTCTTCGATATAACTTGGTTTATTTTGAAAAAATGGACATATGGTGAAAATTTTGAAAATTTTGCAATTTGCAAACTTTGAATTTTTATTCCCTTAAAACAGAGAAATATGTCACACAAAATAGTTAATAAATAACATTTCCCACATGTCTACTTTACATCAGCACAATTTTGGAACCAAAATTTTTTTTTTGTTAGGAAGTTATAAGGGTTAAAAGTTGAACAGCGATTTCTCATTTTTACAACAAAATTTACAAAGGCATTTTTTTAGGGACCACCTAACATTTGAAGTCACTTTGAGGGGTCTATATGGAAAAAAATACCCAAAAATGACACCTTTCTTAAAACTGCACCCCTCAAGCTACTCAAAACCACATTCAAGAAGTTTATTAACCCTTCAGGTGCTTCACAGGAGCTGAAGCAATGTGGAAGGAAAAAATGAACATTTAACTTTTTAGTCACAAAAATGATCTTTTACAAACATTTTTTTATTTTCACAAGGGTAAAAGGAGAAAATGGACAGATAAAGTTGTTGTACAATTTCTCCTGAGTATGCTAATACCCCACATGTGGGGGAAAACCACTGTTTGGGCGCACGGCAGAGCTCGTAAGGGAAGGAGCGCCATTTCACTTTTTCAAACAAAAGCTGGCTGGAATTGAGATTGGACGCCATGTCGCGTTGGGAGAGCCCTGATGCACCTAAACAGTGGAAACCCCCACAAGTGATAGCATTTTGGAAACTAGACCCCCTATGGAACTATCTAGATCTGTTGTGAACACTTTGAACCCCAAGTGTTTCACTAAAGTTTATAATGCCTGGGTGTGAAAAAAAAAAAAAAACAATTTTCCACAAAAATGATTTTTTAGTCCCCAATTTTTGATTTTTCCCAAGAAAATTGGACCCCAAAAGTTGTTGTACAATTTGTCCTGAGTACGCTGATACCCCATATGTGGGGGGGAGCTGTTTGGGGCGCACGGCAGGGCTTGGAAAGGAAGTAATAACGTTTTGGAATGCAGACTTTGATGGGTGTCATGTTCCGTTTGCAGTGCCCCAGATGTGCCTAAACAGTGGAAACCCCCCACAAGTGACCCCATTTTGGAAACTAGACCCCCTTAGGAACTTATCTAGATCTGTGGTGAGCACTTTGAACCCTAAAGTGCTTCATACAAGTTTATAATGCCCGGGCATGAAAATAAAAAATCCTATTTTTTTCCCACAAAAATAATCTTTTAGTCACCAATTTTTTATTTTCCCAAGGGTAACAAAAGAAATAGGACCACAAATGTTGTTGTCCAATTTGTCCTGAGTACGCTGATACCCCATATGTGGGGGGAACCACTGTTTGGGCGCACGGTAGAGCTCGGAATGAAAGGAGCGCCATTTGACTTTTTCCAACCAAAATTGGCTGGAATTGAGATTGGACGCCATATTGCATTTAGATAGCCCCTGATGTGCCTAAACAGTGGAAACCCCTCACAAGTGACCCCATTTTGGAAACTAGACCCCCTAAGGAAGTTATCTAGATCTGTGGTGAGTACTTTGAACCCCCAAGTGCTTCACACAAGTTTATAACGTAGAGCCGTAAAATTAAAAAATCATATTTTTTCCACAAAAATGATCTTTTCACCCCAACTTTTATTTTCCCAAGGGTAACAGGGCCCCAAAAGTTATTGTACAATATGTCCTGAGTACGCTGATACCCCATATGTGGGGGTAAACCACTGTTTGGGTGCATGGCAGAGCTCGGAAGGGAAGGAGCGCCATTTGACTGTTTCAAAGCAGAGTTGGCTGGACGCCATGTCGTGTTTGGAGAACCCCTGATGTGCCTAAACAGTGGAAACTCCCCACAAATGACACCATTTTGGAAACTAAACCCCTCAAGGAACTTATCTAGATGTGTGGTGAGAACTTTGAACCCAGGTGTTTCACTAAAATTTATAACGCCCGAGCATGAAAATAAAAAAATCATATTTTTTCCACAAACATGATATTTTAGTCCCCAACTTTTAATTTTCCCCAAGGGTAACAGGAGAAATTGGACCCCAAAAGTTGTTGTCCAATTTTTCCCGAGTACGCTGATACCCTATATGTGGGAGAAAACTACTGTATGGGCACACGTCGGGGCTCGGAAGAGAAATAGTGACGTTTTGGATTGCAGACTTTGATGGAATGGTCTGCGGGCGTCATGTCGCGTTTGGAGAGCCCCTGATGTGCCTAAACAGTGGAAACACCCCACAAATGACCCATTTTGGAAAAAAGACCCCCTAAGGAACTTATCTAGATGAGTGGTGAGCACTTTGAACCCCGAAGTGCTTCACAGAAGTTTATAAGGTATAGCCAAAAAAATAAAAAAATCTTTTTTTTTTTTCCAAAAATGATTTTTCTCCCACAATATTTTATTTTCACAAGGGTAACAGGAGAAATTGGATCCCAAAAGTTATTGTGCAATATGTCCTGAGTACGCTGATACCCCATATGTGGGGGTAAACTACTGTTTGGGCGCATGGCAGAGCTCAGAAGTGAAGGAGTACCGTTTGACTTTTTCAACACAGAATTGACTGGAATTGAGATCAGACGCCATGTCACATTTGGAGAGCCTCTGATGTGCCTAAACAGTGGAAACCCCCCAATTCTAACTCCAACCCTAACCCCAACACACCCCTAATCCTAGTCCCAACCCTAACCTTAAACACAAATCTAACCCTAACACACCCCTAACCCTAATCCCAACCCTAACCCTAATCCTAACTTTAGCCCCAACCCTAACTTTAGCCGCAACCCTAACCCTAAGGCCCCGTGCACATGTTGCGGATTTTGCTAAAACCGCAGGTAAAACGACCTGCGTTTTACCTGCAGTTTTAGCGCGGATTTACTGCGGTTTTGCCGCTGTTTTTGTACGGATTTGCCCTGCGGTTTTACACCTATAATGGAATAGGTGTAAAACCGCTGCGGAATCCGCACAAAGAACTGACATGCTGCGGTTTTAAAACCGCACCGAATCCGCTCGGAAAATTCAGCATCATGTGCACAGCTTTTTTTTTTTCCCTTCACTAACATTGTACTGTACATGGCGTCCGGTTCTGCTGCGAAAACCGCTGCGGATCCCCTGATACGCCTAAACAGTGGAAATCCCCCACAAGTGACCCCATTTTGGAAAACAGACCCCCCTAGGAACTTATCTAGATGTGTGGGGAGAACGTTGAACCCCAAGTGCTTCACAGAAGTTTATAACGCAGTTCCATAAAAATAAAAAATAATTTTTTTCCACAAAAATGATATTTTGGCCCCCAATTTTTTATTTTCCCAAGGGTAACAGGAGAAATTGGACCCCAAAAGTTGTTGTCCAATTTGTCCTGAGTACGCTGATACCCTATATGTGGGAGAAAACCACTGCATGTGCACACGTCAGGGATCGGAAGGGAAGTAGTAACGTTTTGGATTGCAGACTTTGATGGAATGGTTTGCGGGTGTCATGTCGCGTTTGGAGAGCCCCTGATGTGCCTAAACATTGGAAACCCACCACAAATGACCACATTTTGGAAACCCGACCACCCAAGAACTTATCTAGATGTGTGGGGAGAACTTTGAACCCCCAAGTGATCCACAGAAGTTTGTAACGTAGAGCCATAAAAATAAAAAATTATAATTTTTTTCCACAAAAATGATTTTCGCCCCAATTTTTAATTTTTCCAAGGGTAACAGAAGAAATTAGGCCCCAAGAGTTATTTTGCAATTTGTCCTGAGTACCTGATACCACACATGTGGGGGTAAACTACTGTTTGGGCTCATGGCAGAGCTCAGAAGGGAAGGAGCACCGCGTGACTTTTTTCAACGCAGAATTGGCTGGAATTGAGATCAGACGCCATGTCATATTTGGAGAGCCCCTGATGTGCCTAAACAGTGGACACCCCCAATTCTAACTCCAACACTGACCCCAACACACTCTAAACCTAATCCCAACCCTAATCATAACCCTAATCACAAACCTAACCCTAACACACCCCTAACCCTAATCCCAACCCTAACCCTAATTCTAACTTTAGCCCCAACCCTAACCCTAACTTTAGCCCCAACCCTAACCCTAACCCTAATGGAAAAATGGAAATAAATACATTTTTTAATTTTATTATTTTTCCCTAACTAATGGGGTGATAAAGGGGGGATTTACTATTTATATCGGGTTTTTATGATTGGCAGCTGTCACATGCTAAAAGACGCTTTTATTGCAAAGAATAGTTTTTGCATCACCACATTTTGAGAGCTCTAATTTTTGCATATTTTGGCCTACAGAGTCATGTGAGGTCTTATTTTTTTCAGGACCAGTTGACGCTTTTATTGGTACCATTTTTGGGCACGTGACATTTTTTGATCGCTTTTTATTACAATTTTTGGGAGATTAGAATGAACAAAAATCAGCAATTCATGAATTTCTTTTGGGGGGGCGTTTATACCATTCCGCGTTTGGTAAAATTGATAAAGCAGTATTATTCTTCGGGTTAGTACGATTACGGCGATTCCTCATTTATATCATTTTTTTATGTTTTGGCGCTGTTATACAATAAAAACAATTTTATGGTGAAGATCCCTTTGGTATGTGCATAATATGTTGTTGGACTTTTTTTGTTTACATAAAAAATAGTTATTTTTGCATCGCTTTCTTCTGCGAGCTATAACTTTTTTATTTTTTCACTGATGACGCTAGATTGCAGCTTGTTTTTTGCGGGACAAGATGACGTTTTCAGCGGTACCATGTTTATTTATATCCGTCTTTTTGATCGCGTGTTATTCCACATTTTGTTCAGCGGTATGATGATAAAGCATTGTTTTTGCTTTGTTTTTATTTTAATTTTTTAAGGAGCTTACTAAAGGGGTTAACTAGTGGGACAGCTTTATAGGGCGGGTCGTTACGGACGCGGCAATACCAAATATGTGTACTTTTATTGTTTGTTTTTATTCTTTACATGAAGAAATTAATTTATTGGGAATATTTTTTTTTTCTTTATTTGGGAATTTTTTTTTACATACCGTATATATACTCATGTATAAGCCGACCCGTGTATAAGCCGACCCCCCTAATTTTGCCACAAAAAACTGGGAAAACTTATTGACTCGCGTATAAGCCTAGGGTGAAAAATGATTATGCCCCATATGATGCTCCACAGATTATGCCCCCATATGCTGCACAGATTATGCCCAATATGCTCCAGATTATGCCCCATATGTTCCACAGATTATGCCCCCATATGCTCCAGATTATGCCCCATATGTTCCACAGATTATGCCCCCATATGCTCCAGATTATGCCCCATATGTTCCACATCTTATGCCCCCATATGCTCCAGATTATGCCCCATATGTTCCACAGATTATTCCCCCATATGTTCCAGATTATGCCCCATATGTTCCACAGATTATTCCCCCATATGCTCCATATTATGCCCCCATATGTTCCACAGCTTATGCTCCCATATGCTCCAGATTATGCCTCCATATGCTCCAGATTATGCCCCCATATGTTCCACAGTTTATGCCCCCATATGTTCCAGATTATGCCCCATATGCTCCATATTATGCCCCCATATGTTCCACAGCTTATGCCCCCATATGCTCCACATTATGCCCCCATATGCTCCATATTATGCCCCATATGCTACACAATTATGCCCCATAGTATAGGCCTCATATGCTGCTGCCAAAAAAAAAAATGACATACTCACCTCTCGTAGCTGGGGGCCAGGTGCCGGTGTCCTGAGCAGGCGGTGACCGCTCGCTCAGGACCCCGGCATCTGAGATATTTACCTGTCCTCTCTGCACCGCAGCGCTGCTCCCTCAGTCTGACTCTGGCTGTGAATGATCAGGCAGGGGGCGCGGCGCTCACTAATGACGTCATCGCGCCCTCTGCCTGAACAGTCACAGCCAGGACCGAGGGAGCAGCGCAGCGGTGGATCGGGGGACAGGTAAATATAGCTATACTCACCCCTCCGCCGCGCGTCCCTGCAGCCTCTCCACTTCTCCGGGCGCTCTCCGCAGCGCTTCAGTCCTGCAGCGGTCACGTGCTACCGCTCATTAAAGTCATGAATATGTGCATATTCATGACTTTAATGAGCGGTGCCATGTGACCGCTGCAGGAAGGAGCCGGAGATCGTAGGAGAAGCAGGGGGGCTGCAGAGACCGCGCCGGCGGAGGGGTGAGTATGATCCGACACCCCCGCTCCCCCTTCCCCCACCGACCCCCGTATATGACCCGCGTATAAGCCGAGAGGGGGACTTTCAGCCCTAAAAAATGGGCTGAAAATTTCGGCTTATACATGGGTATATACGGTATGTTATTTTTATTTTTTTAACTTTTTTACTTTGTACCAGGGTGGGACATCACAGTATAGGGTCAGATCGCTGGTGTGACAGTGTGCACAGCACTCTGTCACACCAGCGATGTGACAGGCAGTGCTGCAGGCTTCCTCAGCGCTTGCTCTCAGCCGATTCCCAGTAGGACCCGGTGGCCATCTTGGATCCGGGGTCCTGCAGGGAAGAGGCCCACAGAAAAGCGCGGTCACATTGCGCTGTTCTGAGGGCCTCAGGGGAGCACGCAGGGATGCTCTCAGGCTCAGTATGAATTACACAAGAATATAATATGAAGAAAAAGGGGTACTGTAACAGCAGATACCAGGTATATATAGTATGGTGAAAATATTCTAAATCTCTGTATATATTTCAGGAGGTAGACATTGACACTCATAGGCTCAGTATGGACTGCACAATAATCTGAAAAGATGAAAAAGGGGTACAGTATCACCAGGTATATATAGTATGGTGAAAATATTCTAAATCTCTGAATCTATTTCAGGAGGCAGACAATGACGCTCACAGGCTCAGTATGGATTACACAATATATAAAAAGTTCAGGGGGGAGGAGGGGAGGCAGCTCAGATAGGGAGGTGGCAAAAATGGCATATGTTGAGGTGTATAATGGACGTAAAGCAGCTGCAAATGGATGAATTGGAGAAGTCCAAGGAAGAGGAGGACAAAAAAAGGGGTATTGTATCACCAGATACAAGGTAGTATAGTGAAAATATTCTAAATCTCCGTATATATTTCAGGAGGCAGACAATGATGCTCTCAGACTCAGTATGGATTGCACCAGACTATAAAAAGTAGAAAAAGGGTAATGTATTACAAGCGTACAGCTGTATACAGTGTTGGGGTAATTTTTAAATCTCCGGTTATATTTCAAGAGTAACAGACTGACATTCAGAGGCTCAGTATGGATTAGACCACAATATAAAAAGCTGAAAAAGGTTACTGTATCACCAGATACCAGGTATATATAGTATAGTAATAATATTCAAAATCTCCGTATATATTTCAGGAGGCAGACACTGACGCTCTCAGGCTCAGTATGGATAACACCAGAATATAAGAAGAAGAAAAAGGGGTACTGTATCAGCAGATACCAGATTTATATAGTATAGTGAAAATATTCTAAATCTCCGTATATATTTCAGGAGGCAGACACTGACGCTCTCAGGCTCAGCATGGATAACACCAGAATATAAGAAGAAGAAAAAGGGGTACTGTATCAGCAGATACCAGATTTATATAGTATAGTGAAAATATTCTAAATCTCCGTATATATTTCAGGAGGCAGACAATGACGCTTACAGGCTCAGTATGGATTACTCAAGAATATAAAAAGATGAAAAAGGGGTACTGTATCATCAGATACCCGGTATATATAGTCTAGGTAAAATATTGGAAATCGCCA